>PVIJ01005982.1:10053-97241 GCA_004024925.1 Scalopus aquaticus | reverse complement strand
TCTGTACAGCAAAAGAGACATTAACCAAAACTAACAGACACCCTACCAACTGGGAAAAGATCTTTGCACACAATACATCTGATAAAGGACTGATAACAAAAATTTACAAGGAACTCACAGAACTCAACAAAAACAAAGCCAATAACCCAATCAAAAAATGGGCAGAAGAGCTCAAAAGGCACTTCTCCAAAGAAGAAAAGCAAATGGCCAACAGATACATGAAAAAATGCTCAACATCACTTATAATCAAGGAAATGCAAATAAAAAAATAAAATCTTAATGTTTTAGAAAAAAACTCTGTGGTCTCAAAACCAAAATATTTAGCTTCCCTCTATAATATCAGCTGATGCCTTCTTTATAGCTTGCCCTCTTTGAAACCATTTCCTCCTACAACAGCTCTTCTTATCAACTCAGTGAAATCCAGAAAATGGAAGGTCATCTTAGATACTGATCAAATTCTGTGAACTTTCTTCCTGAGGTATTCATCCATAAGCACAGTTTATAGAAATCTTTTATTCCTTTTAATTGAAAAGCATTGACTACCAACCAGAAAACAGACTCTGATCAAATTGAAAATATTATAAAGCTGTTGATTCTTGATATATCATGCTCTCACCATGAGTAGATGTTCCAGATAGCACCTAGAAAACTGTTATATGGAACACCTGGTCTGTATAATACACTATTGATTAGAACAGAATTTGAGTTCTGTGGCAGTAATGCTATACAATTTATATCCAAATTCTTTTTGAACTTTTTATCTTTTATGTGCTAAAATTTTGTGTTTGTTTTTTTTTTTTTTTAGAGAACATTTATGTGCTTGTGGAGAGGAAAAACCACTGAAAATTACTAGTGTGCAGAAAACATTTCCTCTACTATCTTCCTAACTTGGAGATAGAAATGATATTTGATCATTTTAGTGATTCTTTCCTACTGTGTAACCTTGAATTAAAATTTTACAATTGCTTGCTGTATTTGTGTTAATTGTATTCAATTAAAATGCATTATACAGCACATGTATAACCATTATTTGGCTATACCAGAGCAAGGTATTACTTTATTTTACTCAACTTTTGCTAGAATTATTAGGTAACTATCTTTTGAAAAATACTTTCCCAATTATCTAGTGTCCCTGCTTAGCTAGGTAGTCTGAACAAATATGTTTTTAGAACTTAATATATAAAATTCATATTTGTCATGACTTTTATTACAAGTGTCAAGCCTTTTATTACAAGGGGACCCCTTCCCCCCCCCCTTTTTCCAGCATTTTGTGTACACTGAGCTTTTGTCAGTCTTGCTGAATTTATTTACTTTTGCAGAAAGGGGGCATTGATCTCTTTTGAGTACATGACCAGTTAACATTCCAGATCTAAACATTGTAAAGTTTGTCACAAGATCTATGGGGAAGCAGCAAAAGAGCATGAGATGGAAATAAAGAGTTTAGGATGCTGCTCATCATAATTTTTGTGTTATACTAATTATTTTTTGTTAATTCTTAAATTTTTGAGATAATACTGGCTTTCAATATTGTATATAATGTTGGGGAATTGATTTAAGCTTCCTCAGATGTATGTTAGCACACCACACTCACCACCAAAGCACCCATAGTTAATTACCATAGACAATAGAACCTCTAGCCCCTTTTGTTTTCACCTTTAACTTCCCCCAGTAGCAGCCTCAGTTCCACAGTCCTATTTCTAGGGTTTATTTTGGTTTAGTTTTTATCATTCCTTTGTGACTTTTTTCCATCTGTATCCCACATATGAGTGAAATTATCTGTTACTTTTTTTCTTTCTGACTTAATTCACTTAGGATATTCTCTCTCTCTCGATATATATAGATATACATAGCTATATCTCTATATAGATATATATAGCTAGATATCTAGATATCTATATATATCTATATAGAGATATCTCTCTATATATATATAGAGATATCTCTATATATATATCTATATATATGTCTATAGATATATCTCTATAGATATATCTCTATAGATATAGATATATCTATATCTAGATATAGATATATCTATATCTAGATATAGATATCTATAAATATAGATAGATATAGATATCTATATCTATATCTATATAGATAGATATCTCTCGCTGTCTCTCATCTCGCTGTCTCTCATCTCGCTGTCTCTCATCTCGCTGTCTCTCATCTCGCTGTCTCTCATCTCGCTCTCTCATCTCGCTCTCTATATATATCATCTATCTATATCTATCTATATATAGGAATTTTGCCATTTGTGATAGCATGGATGCTATCTATATATATATCTATATATCTATATATATATATATCCTGCTAGTATTCCATTGTGTATATGTACCTCACCTTCTTGATCCACTCCTCTAGGCTGTTTCTATAACTCAGCTATTGGAAATAATGCTGTAATGGACATAGGAATGTATATCCCTTTGAATTGGTGTTTTGGCATTCTTTGGAGAAAAATCAAGGAGTAGAATTACTGGATCAAATGGTACATATATTTCTAATATTTTGAGGAACATCCATCTAGTCTTCTATAGAAACTGGACCAGGGGCCTCCCTGGTGGTGCAGTGGTTAGGTGCTGTGCTGTGGAGCTGTCGGCAGTGGTGATGCGGGTTCAATGCTCGCCAGGGAGAATCCCATATGGCACGGCAGACCTCTTTCCTGCCTCGCCCACTGCTCCCCTCAGCAGTGTATTTCTGTCGATTTGCCTGTTCTGCCCCGCACTCTGTCTCTGGTGAATCCTTTCACCACCCCCCGCCTCTAGCCTACACACCAGCTTGGATGCATAAATAAAGAAATCTTAAAAAAAAAAAAAAAAAAAAAAAAACTGGACCAGTCTACATTCCCACCAATTGAGGGTTACTTTTCCTTCACACCCTCACCAACATTTGTTTTTATTTTTTATTTTACTTTTTTTTTGATACTCTATTCTCAGGGGCATGAGATGATATTTCATTGTGGTTTTGACTTGCACTTCCTGATGAGTGATGTTGAACATTTTTTTTTTATATGGCTGTTGACCATTTTTTTTTTTTTAAAGAATTTTTATTTATGTATACAAGCTGGGGTACAGGCCAGAGGTGCGGGGCGGCGAGAGGGTTCACCAGAGACAGGGTGGGGAGCAGAACAGGCAGACCAGAGATACACTGCTGAGGAGAGCAGCGGGCGAGGAAGGAGAGGTCTGCCGCACCATGTGGGATTCTCCCCGGCTGGGCGTCGAACCCGCATCGCCCTCGGCCAACAGCTCCACAGCGCAGCTCCCAACCGCTGCGCCACCGGGGAGGCCCTGCTGTTGACCATTTGTATGTTGTCTTTGGAGAAGCATCTATTTAGCTCTTTGTAGATTTTGGGTATTAATTAATCCATTTTTTGATGTATGATAAATATTTTCTCCCATCTGATAGGATGTCTATTCATTTTAATTATTTTTTTGCTGTGCTGAAGATTTTTAGTTTTTCAGTTTAGTTCATTAATTTCTTTTTGCTTTCATTCTCCTTGTCGTTGGAGTCCAGCCACCAAAGACATCACTGAAGTTAGTGTGGTGGGGTCTTTTGCCTATGTTTTCTTCTAGGTATTTTATGGTTTCTGGTGTTAATTCCAACCTTTAATCAATCTTGAATTAATTTTTGTGTGGTGTAAAGGAGTGGTCTAGTTTCATTTTTTCTGCATGTGACTGTCCACTTTTCTCTACATCACTTGTTGAAGAGATGTTCCTTCTTCATTGTATGCTCTTGATTCCTTTCTCATAGATTAACTGTCTATATAAATGTAGGTTGCCTTATAGCCTCATTTGTCTTTGTGTCTTTTTATTCCAGTAGTGTATGGTTTTGATTACTATAGCCTTGCAGTATAGTTTAAAGTCTAGGGGCATGATATCTCCTTTTTCAAGATTGCTTTGAGTATTCAGGATCTTTGTTTATTCCAAATTAATTCCACTAATGTTTGTTCTATTTCTTTGAAGAGTTAATTCTATTGCAATTTGATAGGTATTGTATCAAATCTATATATTGTATAAGATAGGCATGTTAACTATATTAATTCTTCTAATACATGAATATGGGGTATCCTTCTATTTCCTTGTGCCTTCTATTTCTTTTGGTAATGTCTAATATGAGTAGTTTTCATTGAATAGGTCTTTCACTTCATTTGCTAGGATTATTTCTAGGTATTTAATTTTGATTTATATCTTCTAGTTCATCACTTGCATAGAGCCTAACCTCAGGAAACTTCGAATCCAGTTGCTCAGACAAGAGACATACAATGTTATACCAAATGTTAAAACAATAAGAAATATTATATTCAGTTCTTCTTTAAATTGCTACTCTAGATATGGACAAGTTTTTTATTCTTATTTTTATTATCTTCAAAATTGGGAAGCTGGGTTTGTAATTTTGTACTAAGTGATAAAATATTTCTCTAATTTTAATAATTATATATTTTTGGCCTTACTGGTGGTCAAATAAACAAAAGACAAATGTCATTTTAAAAATCAAAGGCATCACTATCATTGGACATGCCAAAACGTTGATTAATCTTAGATAATTTTACTTAAAGAGAAGATGATATGAGTTGAAAGAATTTTTGTACTAGAGAATATCTTCTGAGCTTAAGACTTTGATCTCTCTATTACTCTTGTATGGAACTCATGAGCACAACACATATTTGATGTAGCATTCTTTCATACTGAGTTTGTGTCCAGGTAATCTCAGCTCTAATGATACCCTTAGATACTTACTTTGTCATAGGAAGAAGTACCTAGACATTAATGCATGATGTTGTAAAAATTCTGGAGGAGATAGAGGGGTAGGATTTTTGCCTTCTGCATAAAGAACAACTAGAATTTCTTGCAATTTATGTTACAGACTTCGACACATAATATGAGATTACATATATGGGGGAGTATCAGAACAAGAGTGAATGAATGTGAATTTACTATTTTTTGTAACCTGTAGCATATTGATTGGTGTTTTTTTTTATTTTCTAAATTCATGAATTTTTCTTCCTTAAAATGATTGTATGATAAATGATAAACAGCACCCTACTCATGGTCTAGAAGGGAGCTGTTGTAAAACTATCACCTAGGCTACTTCCATCCTCATCTATGTCCTATTTCTCTGGAGGATTTTTTTTTTCACCTATTGTCTTCTTCTCTTGCCTTATTATGCCAATAGATGAGAGCAAATGCAGACTCTTAGTGTGGCAGAAGACTGTAAGAACTAGTTCTGAGTAGAATGTGCTCTATTTCCTTCAAGTGACCTTTCTCTTTACTTGTAGCTTTCTCTATTTTTGTTTAAATTGACCTTAGAAATCTAGTGTGCATTTTCCTTGGGTAAAAAGTAATTTGTCACATGTAATAAGTTTGGTGAAGATTTTGGGATGAGTTTTATTAATTTTTTTTTTTGGCAATTATTCTCTTCCTCAGAAATAACAAGGGTATTGCTTCAGTCTTTCAAATTCTATCATATTGTTGAACTTTGTATACAAGACAATGTTCCTATGTCTTAAATAGAATTGAAATCTACATGGCCATATAATTTTACACAGCTAATTCATTTTATGATGTCAAAACACTTTTAGTTCTGCATGGGAGGTTGTCTGGCTTGGTCTCATTAATACTGCACCTGTTTCTTTAGCTGTGGAATTGCTGATATGATGTCAAATAGAATTCAGAGAGAGATTATTCATGTAATCCCAAATATAATGAATTTGGGATGGAATGATTGAGAAAGTATGAAGTATTTTAAAAATTACACCTAGATTAAAGGTAACTTTTGTACTGTCCATCCTAAAATGCTCTATGAAGTACTTAAAAGGATCGCAAGATACTAGACAAGCTACTTTTTGTTTACTTCATTTTGTAACTTTGAATATTTTCTTTTTTTTTTAAAGATTTATTTATTTATACATACAAGCTGGGGTACAGGCCAGAGGTGTGGGGCGGCGAGAGGGTTCGCCAGAGACAGAGTGGGGAGCAGAACAGGCAGATCAGAAATACACTGCTGAGGGCAGCAGCGGGTGAGGCAGGAGAGGTTTGCCGCACCATGTGGGATTCTCCCCGGCTGGGCGTCGAACTTGAATCGTGCACTGCTGACAGCTCCATAGCGCAGCGCTCAACCACTGCGCCACCGGGGAGGCCCACTTTGAATATTTTCTGATAGTAAAAGAAAACATATTTCCTACAGGATTTTGAAATTTAGATAAAGCAAGAATAAATAATCATGTATAATTCTACCAAAGAGAAAAAGTTATTCTTTAATGTTTAAACACAAACTATTTTATTTAAAATCAATGAAAAATACTTCATATTATTTTAAAATGACATAATGTTACATAAAATACATTATACAATATTTTAAAGGTCTATATTCATATCATAATTTGAATCAGTTGCTTTATTCTAAAATATTTAGCTAGTTTCTAATTGCTCATAATTAAAATTTTGAAGTCAATGGTCATTTTAGTAAATTTTACTGAGCGCTTATTAAAATCAGTACACTATTCTTTATTCCAATAATTAAATTTCGTAATAGTCTCATGTAGGTATTATAATTGTCCTCACTTAAGAGTGGAAAAGATGGAGAATTAGAGATTTCTATAACTGGATCAATATGGTAAAGCTAAGTGTGGATTTAACCTTTGAGCTGACTGATAATAAACTTCATGTCCCATCCTATTGACTGTGTACAGGAATAATTTCCCGTTAGGGTACATTCCTATAAGTGCAATACTCAGAGTTTAAAGGATTTAGTACATTTTGATACATTTCTTTTTAGAAGCACAATATCAATTAGTAGTTTGAACAGGCATATTAAAACAAATGTTTTTAATGTAGATTGTTTTTACAAAATTATTCTTACTTTCCTTATAAAAGCATGCATGTGATAACTGGAATAACTTTGAAAACCTGGATAATATTGATAATATAATAATAATGACAATAAGAAAATGTCATAATATGCAACAACTATAATTTATATGTTTTGCAAAGTGTTCTATAATGACCTTTACCTGTGTTAGCTTTCTTACCACTTAGAATGAATTGGTATCTTTGTCATAGCTAAAATTTACAGAAGTTGTGTGACTGTTTAAATCATACAGTTAGAAAGCAATGAATTAAAAATTGAAATACCTGTCAACCCTGCATTTCTCTAAATACATAAGCTATCAAAAGGGACACTTCTTTAATTCGTGGATTTTGTTTATTGCGTATTACTGCCGATTATAGTAATTGTCAAGAGTATCATGTGTAATAGCTACACACCCTTCTCTTCCTGTATTCTAAGTTTTTTTAAGACTAGGGAACAGGTGTTTTTTTAATCCATCATCATTTCTCCTCACTTCTTATGGTGTTCCACTCATTTCTCTCTTGTAGCTTATACCTATGGTTCTACCTTGTGTCTTAAAATATCTTTGATCAAAGGTAGAATTACATAAAATTTATCATCAAATCACAATATTTTGAGAGCTATATGGGGCTACTGCTAATAATTACGCTGTGGTAGCAAACATACTTGGAATTATGCAGGAAAAATGCAAACATATTTTCACCTGTCATAAAATTCCCCTGTCCAATGCTCTCTGTGTCCTGGAGAAACCTCTGTCCTCAACTCTCACTGTGTCCTAAAAATAACTCTCTTCAAACTCCTGAATAAAGGGAAAAATGTATCGTGTCCACAAGTAAAATGACCACAGAAATTGAAAGCAGTTCTTGTGGAAAACTCTATTTAAAAAACAAAACAAAACAACAAACAAACTAGTTACTGGATAAAATTACCCTTACCACTAAAGGAAGATAGTTGTATTAAAGATTACGCTACATAACTTATTTGAAGCACTGAACTAGTTTTGCGAAGGATGAACAGGAGGAGAGGTATGTCCTTACATTACTCTTATGGCGCCTTTCCAAAGGCTGAGACACTTCCGATGGTCCTTCTTCCTTCTTCTGTAATTTAGTACTGATATCAAAATCGATGATATATTAAGAAAGGTTGAAAAGGTTTATCATTCATGTAATGAAGTTTTCTGAGGAGGATGGGACACATTTCCTAAATAGGTCCAAAAATGTCATGAAAAAGTAAGGAATGGAGACCAGTCTGGTGGAGTTAGATGGTGGGGACAGACTGAGCATTGTTTGGACTTCCTGATGGTGTCATGAGGAAGAGAAAGGCGCAGGGCTCGTCAGCTGTCAACAGTCAAACACCAAAAATGAAGTCGGACTCTTTAAAAGTAACCAAAAGACAGGGGATTGAATTCCTCTGTGGTATGTTAGTCACTAGGTCTGGCTGCGTGGCAGTTGGCTGCACATCTGTCTAGGCTGCTGTTGCCATTGACCACAGTGCTAGTGGAACCACAGGAGCACAGCATGGAAGGCCTGTGTGTGCCCCTATTTCTCCTTCCTGTGTGCAGACAGTATATGTCAGAATTCTACTGAAAAAGTTTGAGTCTGTGGTTCTTACAATTCTGCAAAAATTAAATGTATACAAATGACACTTGTCCAAAGGAATATATGCACCACATGTTCAATACAGCGCTATTTAGAGTAGCCAAGTTAAAGGAAACAATCTAGGTCCCAGTGACAGACGAGTGGATTGAGATGTGCTACACACTCACAGTGGAGTACTACTCAGCTACACAAAAAACTGAAGTCTTGCCTTTTGGATAGGAATATTTATTCCCAATCTAACCTACTAACATTTTATTATAAATGGCTAACATTTTTCAGATTGCTAACATTTGTCACATTTACTTGAAAAACAGCTTTTGGGTCACGAAATGAACCATGCATGTAATAACAGTAGTAATTGTTCTATTGCTTTATAATAACCCCTTTAAGAGTACTTTCTTGTGTAGCTTGCTACTAGTAATTTCTTTTGGTTTTTGTTTGAAACGAAGCTTTCTACCCATCTTGATGTCTTGCAGTGTTAATCGTGCAGGGTAAAGCATTCTAAGCTGGTCATCTTTTTCTGTGAGTATTTAAAATATTTCTTGTCATTCTCTTCTTATTGTGTTTCTGCTAAAAAAAGTTCACACAGTCTAATTGTTCCCTTATAGGTTATCTTTTTTTTCCCTTAATATTTTTTATTCTGTCCTTGTCACAGACTTTCAACAGTGTTATAATGTGTCGTGGCAGGTGTCAGTCTGGTATTATTTTGTTTGGAACTACTTGGGCCTCTTGGGTCAGGATTTCTGATTTGCTTGCCAGATTGAGATGACTCTCGGCAATTACTTTTTTTATGTTTCTTTATGAATTTTCTATGCCTTTGTCTTTCTCTTCTCTAAGAAGCCCCCGTGATGTGGATATCATTCCTGTTTAGGTTACCCCAAAAGGCTCTTACACTGTTTATTTTACCTCCTTTTCCTTTTTGTCATCCTATTTGCATGTTCTCCAACAATGTGCTCATTTTGAACTCATTAATTCTTTCCTTTGCTTGTGTTTGTATGCTCTTGAGGTCCTCAATTTTATTTAATTCAGTTACAATATTTTTTATATCTGTTACTTCTAATTGTAACTATCATATTCTGTCTGTATTCTGTTCCTGTTTTATGTCAACCATTCTTTTTTTAGAGTTCAGTGGACATTGTCTTCAGGCATATTTCGCAGTTTGGCTGGATTGAAACTTTTTTTTCCCCCAGTATGTCCTCTCTCTTCATTTTAATTTTTTAAGGTTTGTAGTTAGATAGACTTTTAAACTGTTGTCTTTGGACCTGTTGAATGATGAGAGAACTGGTATTGGCAGGGGGTAATAGGTAGAAAGGAGCCAGGGCAGTAGGGCACTGACAGATTATTCCAGAGCATCAGGGATTCAAGTGCCCTACGTAGATATCACTGTTGTATCGTGGGATTCACAGTGATTCCCTCCTCTAGCCTGGCTCCTGGATCTAAGTGTCTCATATAGTCTCTTGTCAGTCTCTAGCTTTTGGCTATGCTGGAGCACTGGATACAGCTCCAGGCAGAGATTACAGTTGAGACAAGATCACAAGCTTGGCATTGTTCTCTTTTCTATTACAGAGCCTTAGCCTGGGATGTTTGTGCCTTTTGTAAACATATGCTTAAAATCTGTTGAAAGAGTTATTTGTTCTTTGTTCTAGCCCCAGGTGGGAAGGCGTGGCCAGTGTTTTGAATATGCCAACTTTGAGTTTCAAGTATTAGTTTTCTCAGATGAGGAGATCTGACCTGGTTCTTCCCACCAGTTTTGGTTCCTGTCGTTCTGTAAAGGGAGCCTCACCCTCAAGTCAGTAACCTTCACTCTGCACTTTTGCTCCTTAGCTTCCCAATAGTGTACCCTTTGTCCTGGACATCAACTTTATGCACCCCCTTATTCAGAGTACTTTGTCTCCCAAGTGCCAGGGATGGTATTGAAGTGGAAAATGTCAGCCTGACCTGTTAAGTAGCTGAAGTTATGTTGGGACAAAGCCTCAAAGTAGACTGAAAAGTTTCAGGGAATAACTGCTAAGGCCCCCAAGGCCAGTGCTTAGAAGGCTCTTGCTTCTGTACTCCCTGCTGGCTGGAAGGTACAAATGGACTCCTAAATACCCAGTTACCTAATTGCTCAGGGCTCAGACTTTGGAGAAAAATCTCTTGTGGGCTCACAGTCATAAAGATCTTCCCTCCTCTCTGAGTGCTCCCTGGTTCCATGGCGGAATTCTGCTTTAACAGTGTGTTGTCCTGAGTTAGCAAGTGCAGGGACCGCTACATAGCAGCCCCACCTCCCTCTTATGGGTTCTGCTAGTGTGGTATCACTATAAAAGCAGTTCAGTTAAATTTTGTCCTGTCCCTTTCTGCGAGACAATCACTCCTGATGTGAACTGTGTTATCCACTTACCTTCATGGGCTTTTGTCTGTTTAGTTGCAATATAGTTGTATTTGGAGGAAGCTAGCCCCATGTCTCCACTCAGCTGCCATTTTACCAGTCTTCTGATTGTGAATGTTTTTATTTTTGAAGCTGAGTGCCTTCACTTTCAAGATGACCTCATACTACTTCTTTTTGGTGGTTTTTGTGAGGATGTCTGTCTTGCTCACTGCTTCAGCCCTCAAAGGCTGGAGAACAGGGCTAGGTGTTCATGAATACAATAATGAATAAAAACATATAAGTAAATGGCATACTCTTGAAATTGCTCCACTGCAGCCTATTTTCAAGTTTGTCTTTAACTTCTGAAATCTTTACATAATACCATTTTTTTCCCCATAGACAATTTTAAGACTTTATTTTTTATTACTTTGGTGTCAGAATCCAGCAATCCCTCCTATAGCGAAAATAGTTTTGGTTGTCAAAAGACTTTTTTGGAATTATTTTCTCTATAGAAGCTCAACAAACTCATTGAACTCAATCTTATTTTTTGCTTTAAAATATCTGGAAAGGTCTATTATTAAATCAGTGACATCTTGCTTAATCTTATCACTTCTAAGATTAGGAAAGATGAATCCATTTTAATTTTGTTCATAATCCATACTCTTAAAAGTCACAATTCTTTAGGGTGTCTGTTCATGTTCTTCTGCAGATTTAGCAATATCCTTCCTTCCAAGTCATATGCTTGGGCATAGCATGAAGTGATCTTACGAGTATTAGGCAGCAGTTTTTACCTATAGGCATGCTTTTTTGGACTTCTACCATAAATCTGAAATTTAGAAAAATAGAACTTGAATGCTAAAGATTCATAGAACTTTTTTTTTAAAGATTTTATTTATGCATACAAACTGGGTTGTAGGCCAGAGGTGTGTGTGGGGTGGGGGGTAAGAAGATTCACCAGAGACAGATTGGGGAGCAGAATAGGCAAATGCAATGAAGTACACCGCTGAGGGGAGTAGCGGGCAAGACAGGAGAGGTCTGCTGCGCCATTTGGGAAGCTCCCTGGCCGGGTATCAAACTCGTGCTACAGTGGCTGCGGATAGCTTCATAGTGCTGCAACTCAACCCGTTGTGCCACCAGGGAGGCCCAATTCATAGAACTTTTTGACAGACACACATCTAGGTTCATTAAGAGAGTATCAAACATAATGGAGAAAGATTAATTTGCTTTAAGAGAAAATCACTATTATTGAGCAAGTTGTCAGTTTCCTATAAGTTTTTCAATCCCAGGAGTTTAATGATTATGAGACTTGTTTGCCTTAATAACATTGTGGACTCTGAATTTTCTGGCCTTCAAAGGCTATTACAATCAGAAGAAACATAGGGTTTAAATTGTGAACTTAGTAAAAATGTATAAAATTCATAACATAATTAAGAAAGCACTTATTTGAGACTAGGCATCATGACAGATGCACAACCAAGGGGCAGTTCCAAGGTGCTTTTCACTAGGATCAGGTAATAGGGGGGGTTCTAAAAGGATCAAGCAGGACAGTGGTTTAACTGAGTTTAGGCTTTTGTTTGAAACTGTTGGATTGTTTGAAACTGTTGACAGGAGCTTTCAGGCAGAAAGTTGCAGTGTGGGATCTTTTGAATTAATCTTTTATTCATAATCATAAATAAGGAGAGAAGAGGGTATTGCTCTTCTTTCTGGTCTTTGTAGTCATTAGTAAGGGGAAATTGAGTGTGTGGGTGTTGTTTCGTAGTGCCTGATAGGGACTTGAGTCAGGGTGCTGAGTGAGGCTGCTAATGTTTTCCCTAAAAGTCTCAACATGACAGTTCCAGACAAAGATGTAGACTTTGAGTCAAAGTAAGACCCACAAGGTTAATTAGGTATTTTTACAGCTATCTTCCACTGTGATAACATTATCCAAAAAGTTTGTTTCAAGTTGTTGTAGATATGTTGTATAAGGCAAATTTCCAGATGTTCTTGAATGTCTTACAATCTAAGAAAAGTAATGCTGGTGCAGAATATGGAAAAATAATCCAGGTAGAGAGGCAGAAAGATGGTTATTAGGTGGATTATAGATTTCCAAGATTTGAGAAGTTCTGTTGAAATATGCATGTAATGGAATTAATAGCTATACCTTAGGACAGTCATTGTACTAAACACAGATGTCATCTTATTTATTCTTCATATTAATTCCAGGAAATAGGTTCTATTATCCCCATCCTGAGCAAGGAATTATGTTTAGAGAGGTTAATTATCTTGCTTAAATGCATGAAGACCACTTTTTCAAGAGCACAGATTTAAATGTTTATCTGATTGCAGAACTCCCTGCTTTCAGCTATTCTGCTTTATTATTCTTTAAAGGAAAGTATTCATTAAAGTAGGGGCCAGGATTTCTTTGTGAGGGATGAGTGGTTGTCTGAATTTTCTAATAGTCTAGACTAGGATTCTAAAGATCAAGTTCTTTTTGACTTTTCATAGCTTTAAAAATAGTGATATTATAACTACATGAATTTTATGTGTCAGTAAGGGGCACATCTACATAGTTATTACACTTTGTTATTTATAAAGTAGAGGAAGCATGTTTTATAGGTCACTGGAGACTATTTGATTAAGAATTGCTGTTCAGATAATATATCTTTCATAAATAGTGGGGACAGAATTTTGAACTATGGTGCTTAACTTCTAAGTTTTCCCTGTTAATCATCTTACTTTCCTTGTTAATCAGCCCCTTATAGGGCTTGGCGGTTTACTACATCCTTTGAGAAGCCTTACTTGACTTCATATGGAGTATTTATTTATTTCTTAGAAAAAGAGTCTTGTCTGGAACTCCCATGCTACCTTAAACTTTCTCAGGTGAATTCTGGAGTGTGATTGAGGCTTTCCTAAAACTAGATTTTTAACTGGATTACAGAATGAGGGAGGGAAAGTGAAGCTTTTGAATAGAGAATTTCACATATTTGAACAGTTTTTGGAAGTCTCAAATTCCTAAAAGCAAAAAAAACCAATATTTTACATTTGGCTCTTTGATAATTTTATCAATGAGAAAATGGAGAAGTCAATTTTAGGAATGGAGAGTCTGGAATTAATTCTAATGATGAGAAGGAACTAATTGGTGTAGTGAAGGTTTAAAAGTCCTAGGACAAAGTGACCAACTCATCTTGATTTCATGATAATGAAGAAAAATACTGAGGATAGACATGAGGATAGACACAGGGTTTATTCATTTCATTAGCAAATGATATTGCCAAATCATATTCAAAACAAATCAGGAAGAGTGGCAAAAAATTGTGTGAGTATGTGTATGTGCAATAATTCCAAAAATATTCAATAGAAAGAGGTAACTATTAAAAATAATTTTTCATTATATTCACAAATCTAAGGATGAGGGAAAGGGCAGATCATTTAAATAAATCAGCATTGTCTATATTCCTTATAAGACAATACTGAAGTAATAATATCTAATACATATCTTCATCTAAGGTTTGAGCTCTTATGAAAAAAAAAAGATTAAATATATTCTGTAAATAAGGAAATCTAAGTGCACATTGGGTGTCTGATACATGCTAGGTTAAATCAGTTCAAGGATGGTTAAGCCATGGCTTCTGTAGGTGTTATTTTGGGATTACCCATAAAACGAAAAAAGATAGATTTTGAATAAAATTTGAAAATATTAAAAAACAATTACCTGGAATCTGGGGGTAAAACCCTGCTTTATTTATATAGTCAGTAATTATGTAATGAGTGCCCACTATATACCAGGCACCATTTTAGGCACTAGGAGTATAGTAGAAAATAAGAGATGAGGTCCTGAATCTCATGGGTTTTACATGGTACAAGAAAACAGGGAATAAACCCATAAATCAGAATGTATGCAATAAGAGGTGCTGTTAAGAACGTAAGGTAGGTGATGTGATAATGTCTTACTCTGGAGCTCAAACTAATAGAAGGCTTTTAGAGGAAGTACCAGCAGAGCTAAGTTAGCTAAGTGAAGCCTGGAAGCAAAGAGTTTAAGGTTGAGAGGATGGACTGTTAAATGGACTAATTTGAAAATTAGCTGCATTTTCAAGGACCACTGCGGCTGAGGTGTAGTGAGCTGAAGGGAAGGACATGAGCAGGAATATTCTTAATAGAAATTATATCGCCAAGACCAGGAAAGAGTTTGAATTTAATTCTAAGTGCTTGTGTAAAACCATTGGAGTAATTGAATCTGGAAAAGGCTATGTTCTAATTTATGGTCTAAGAAGATCAATCTGACTGTTATATGGAGAAAGCACTTGATGGTGTGGTATAGAGTGGAAGCAATTATTATAAGCATTAAGTCAGGGAGCAATAAAAAATCTGTGTCTAAACAAGGTAGACACTGGCTTCATTACCTTCATTCTAACTACTCAGGGAGAGTTCTGAACAGTTAGAAGTTCAAATGTTTGTTAATAGAGGTTTGCTCACTGCCATATTGACAATATTGGGCAAATAGAAACATGGGGAAAAAAATATCAAGTTGCATTTACCCTCAAGGAATTTACGGGACCACAGGAGACAAATGCCATTTGAACAAATGTCTATTCCAGATGGCGATAGACAGGAATGAAAGAGAATTTCCCCTAAGACGGGTAACCAAGGGATGGTTTCGCTGTTGCTTAAGTGATGGAGGGAAGAACATTTGTAGGAGAGGTATGGTATGACAGAGCCTGCCCTCTAATCAGATCTTGGATCCTTAGAGGGCCTTGGTGAATGAAATTCCAGTGACTAAAGGAAGTGAGAGAGGAAGGTCAAGATTCTTAGCCTCCTGATGTGAGATTTTGATATGGAGATTGGAAACGGACATGATAGATTAGAACAGGACCCCTGTGATCAGCCAGCCATTTTACAACATGCATTTTCCTCTAATGGCTGAATAGAGACGGTCTTATTTGTGTGAGGGTCAATGGAGGTAAGTTTACCAAAGTCCATTTAGCTGATGTTTATGGGGGTGGGGATGAGGGTAGGGTTCCTAAACACCACAGGTACTGGTAGCTGTGTTAACATGTGATTGTTCACATGCTAATGTCATTTTCCAATTTTTGAAACTGAGTTTACTAAAACAGCAATTTTATCTAATATTGATATGCCCATTTTAGAAAAGAAAACATGAATGAATTATTGTTAGAAGTGGTCATAATTTTTAGGTATTTGAAGATGCTAATAAGGGTTACATTGAAATACATTCTCTTTTTATACATTTTCAAAGCATTCAAAGGTCATTTTAATCCTCAGACTAACCCATGAGGTAGGTAGAGTAGCATTCCCATTCCAGAGCTGAGAAGACACCAGAAATTTTTTCTTCCAACAAATCAATAGTTGACAGAAAAAAAAGAGATTTTGGTCTTTTGTTTTCTTTCCAAAATGTTACAGTTGCTTATAGAAGCTATTAGAAGTTGTTGACAATATATCACATGGTTCTGTGAAATGTGGTAAATTACATTTATGATTTTCACTATTGTTTGTCATTTTGGCAATGCAGAAGCTTTTAAGAGTATTTGATAAATATGTTTTTTGTCTTTGCTAGTTTCCACTAAACTATAATTATAAGTTTTTACATTTGTCAGTGATTTTGCTTTATTCTGTACTGCTATTCTTTTTCTTTAATCTTTTAGTAAAAGGCAAGATTGCATTAAACCCTATGAAGAGAGCGCACACAAGATCATGTTTTAAGTGTTTCAGCCTCTGTGGTAGCATTAGCCTCAGCACTGCTCTCACTAAGGAAATGGAAAGCACTTAGGATCTATAAACCTTTATGTAATTTTAAAGGCAAAGACTCTTAAATGTCTGATATACTTCCAAAATGATAAATTGCTTATCGTTAAGCCCACAGGAAAAGAGAAATTTCTAACTCTCTACCCCCAACTGTCTTCTAATTTCTAAGCCGAGTAATCGAAACTTCAGCTAATATGTTCAAAGTTTCCTGTGTTTGCATCAGATTCAAAGACATACCATTTCATAAACTTGTACTTTCAATATTTGCATCTTTTTTCTTTCTGTAACAGATCATGGTTGTAGGTGACAGCGGTAAAACCCTTTGCTGTTGTCCCCATGCGTGTACTTGCAATGTAGCATGTATCTTAAGCATTCAGTATATTTTAGAGAATGGGGAAAGTATTTTAAAGAAAGCTACCTGGAATTACAGAAAATGGGAGCAGCATGTACAATAGCACAAACACTAAAGGGCCAGGGGTGTTGCATGAAATTCTATGTAACAACCTTACTTTTTATAACTGTGGGTTATTTCTATCAAAGGATCATGTCATATTATCTTTGGTGCTCCAAAAATATTAAATATTAAACAGTAGTTGTTAAATTATAGTTCCTCAAAAAATCAGTTGCAATGTATGAGAGAAGGAATGACTGTGCATTAACAGATTGAGATAATAAAAATGCAACATTTATCTGATGTCATTTGTTGAAGCTCAGCATGACTATCACCAGAAATCTGACCTATGAATTGAAGTTACTAGAGGGAGAGGATGGAGTAGGAATGAAGCTGGATGGGCCCACTGAGTTAAGTGGAGAACTCTGGGTCCTTGGGCGCTACATATGGTGTGGTGTAACCTCAGTCTAAGAGGTGTGAACCTGTTCCCTTCAATCACTTACTGTACTATAACCCAATGTTACTTCAATAAAAAATATTTTCATTGAAGAAATATGATATATTGTGTTAATATCTGTGGAAAATGTAGTCCTTATTCTCACGGAGGCTTCTTTAAATGGGGCAGATACATAGCTAATAAATGATCATATTTATGAAGAAAATAAAGCGGTTTAAAGAGTGTAGTCCAAACCAGATCAGTGACCTTAACATCTAAGTTGAGTCTTAAAGGATAAGGCTCTAATTATGTGAAGAGATAGAGGAAGAACACTCCAGGCTGGGAGTGTTTTGATTTGGTTAGATTTTGCAGTTAATGCAAAGTACTGCATAAATGAGCTTATTGATATTTTGCCCTCTACTTCTTCATTTGATTTGCAACTTCTAATATTTTTAAATTCAAAATGCAGGACTAAATCCTTTTGAAAATGTTTTTTTAAGAGCAAACAAACAAACAATGCACAGATGCGCTCTAGGATTACAGAGAACTGTGAATGAAAGATTATACTTCCAAGTACAAGTCAAATACGTACCTAGGGGACAGGTAGGCTTAAGACTAAGCTGGATTTGGTCTAACTTGGAGGATTGCATTTGCTTCTGGTTCTTTATGACAGAAAAGAAATCCGTGTTTATAAGATTGTATAATAGATTGGCAATAAAGCACACTTCTGCCTCCTAAACAAAGAGTGTGAGAAGTTTGCCCCAAACTGATTATATGATCAGATTCAGTTTACATCTCCCAAATATGCTCTTTATTGAAGTTTTTCTCCTCTCTTTACAGTGTGGCTACTCTGGAGACCTTTAAATTCCCCCCCTCTTTCCTCTTTTCTGGTCCTACCACTATGCAGCCATCTTTTCCCACCTTCCCTCCCTAGGTTTTTGCAGCCCTTGTCTCTCCAGAGAGCTGTTCTCCTGTGGGCTTTAACAGCCCAAGACGCTGTTATGGAAAGAATATGCTTCCACATCCCACAGAAACCCAGGGGAAATGTGCTCAACCCTCAGCATCTCTGTGGGAGGATGTAGACACACTGCTGTTCTGTTTTGCCTTCATAATAAAGTTGCTTAAAACAATCACAAACCATATAGAACACAAATCCCAGGAGATTCAACTTGACTTTATAAATGTGGAAATGCAAAAGTGGAAAAATAAAGTGCTAGTGAGGTCTCTTTAAAACCAAGCATTCTGAGGGCTGAAATGTATAGTGAGAATATTGGCAACACGGTAAACTCCCTGAAATTTCATCCCCCTTATTCATGGCTGTTTTCATCATAAATTATTTTCCTGTTTACTCAATTTTGTTATTTAAAAAGACACTACACAGGAAAGTCATTTCTACCATTATAAACTATTGGGGGGAGGGTGGGAAAGGCAAATCATACTTCCAGAGATGTCTACCAGACCCACTGAAGTGTGCACTCAAGACAACGAAGCATCTCCCTTCCTGCTCAAACACTCTTCTGTGTCCTTTTACCTTATCAGATAGAATGTTATGACTGACTGAGAAGGGCAGAATTCCACTCTGGTTGCAGTGACATCCATCTTTGCTCAATTTTTATGTCCATACCCTGTGAAGATGATCACAGCAGGAAGTGCAAGTGGAACAGACAGCTGCTGCAACTAGGAGATTGGAATGGTAGCCATTGGGTCTCTGATATTTAAAGTACTACGGACTGGTGCCCAAAGAGTACAATTAGATTATATTAGGGGATAGGACACCTGAGTCACTCTCTGAGACTGTAGCATTTTCTTTATTACAGAAACCATGAAGGCTCTGTTGCAATACATTCAATATTGGATAACTCACAATATTGTTTTTGTAAGAGTTCCGATCTTTTGCAGTGCATCACATTCTGTAGATTGCTTTCTTTTTATGTATAGATAACACTTTTTTATTTGCTCATTTTGCAATTTGTGTTTGATACATTCTTATTCTTCCCTGGTATATTTTATTAACTGGAGTCTGATCACTCTTTTGGTTATTTAATAATTTGATTAGACAGTCTCTGCAGAGGTCTCCCAAGAAGTATGTGGACACTGGCTTAGGCTAGTTTTTGGTTTTTCATTCTGTCCTGACTTTTTAGGTGGTGCTTCCTTCCTAGGTTAGCATAACTTATAAATCAGCCAATGACTGGTCAAACTTATGTTTATACATTTCAAGTCTATGAGCTTCCCACTATTGCTGAAGATATCTATGGTTGAATTGGGATGGGCATTCAAAGTTCAGACAGTTTAAGTTTTTCCCAGTATTCCCATTCTGCTCATGTAGGACCTCAGATTCAGCAAAGGATGACTTTATAACTGGGGCCCTTTTCAGTCTCCTTGAATTTCCATAAAACTCCCCCTCAGAATATCTGGGAGCTTATAAAAGCCTGCCATGGCTATCTCATTCCCTAGGCCTACCCATTCATTATTTCTTTGACTGTTTTTTTTTTTTAATTTTTTTTATTGTTATTTATGCTTTTACATTTTGTATTCCCCTTGGGCAGCCCACCACCAATTCACCCATGATCCATCTCCATGGTCCCCTGTATTCTCCTCTCTTCCATTTTGTGCCCTTATCCTCCCCTCCCCCCACCCCACCCCCCACGGCTGAGTGTCTCTCTCCCACCCTGCCTCCCTATAGTCCTGTTATAAGTGAAACCATTCGATATTTTTCTTTTTCTTTCTGGCTTATTTCACTGAGTATGATTCCCTCTAATTTCATCCATGTCGCTGCAAATTGCATGTGTTTATCTTCTTTCCATGCTGAATAGTATTCCATTGTGTATATGTACCACATCTTCTTGATCCAGTCATCTATTTTTGGACATCTGGGTTGCTTCCATACCTTTGCTATTGTGAATAGTGCCACAATGGTTTGCTACTTGCCCCAACCAGTATAAAAATCTCAGTTGGTAACATTGGCCTTCCTTAATTCTTTGCCACAGTGGTTGAAGTTGCTGCTATTTCCACAAAACACTTGGACATGAGGCTTCTATGTAGAGCACCAAGTCACATTATCCCAATACACAGTTGGAGAAACACTTCTGGAAAAATGGAGTAAGGACCTCTGAGAAGTCTCCTTCACAAAAGCAGGGAGAGCACTGACAAAAATTCTCCAAGCCAACTATTTCAGAAATCTGATTAACAAAACAAAGATTTGACACAATCTGAGGAGCACGGATTCAGAAAAATGTTGGGGATGCCATCTTCAGATTTTGTGGTTTTAAAAACAGGTGACCTTTAGATAGTATTTTGCCGCTTTATTGTCCATCTCAACATGAGATGTCAATAGAAGTGGAAGTATTCTAGATTGTTAGCTCTAAATTACGGTTGCTAAGATTATTTTGGTCCTATATAACTCTGGAGAATAAGAACTATGGAATTATTCTTTAGGAAAATAATTTACAACTTTCTATGTATGATTTCCTGAACTTAAGGAGTTGTAAAATCAATCAGTGGCCCCCTAATTCTTAAGAAACCCTATTTTAGGTAACAAAATATTTAGTATGTACTGCTTCTTAGTCTTTTGAAGAACTGGCATAATCAGAATAGAAGCTCACTAGTATTTAAGTATTTTCTTTATTTAATTCTTCAATGTAAGCATCTAAATATTTGTAGTTAAATATTTACCCAGTTGGAATGAAATAAGATGATCTTAATTCTAGTTAATTTTCTGATATGTATTTGCTGTGTGACCTTGAGAAAATCTCTTAACCCTGTTTCTTCATTTGAACCTATCTCTGCCTCTCATAAGCATTGTTATGATCAGATAAAATGGTTATCTGAAGGGATTTTGAAAACTGTGCATTTATATACATGGGTTATTATAAACATAGTTTCCTGATTAGTATGCCTTTCACAATTTGTAAGAAATATAATTAAAGATTTTCTTTGCTTCAATCCTAAAAGAATCATATCTGTCTCTGACTATGCAAGCTAAGAAAATTGTGGAATTCTGTAACATCTATTTGTCTCTGAATTTTTCCAACTAAGTCTTCAATCTTAAGAGTGTCAAGATAAGGAGAACGAGTTGATGTAACTAATTTGTATGGTCTGTAAACCTTGCCACAACCAGCTAGTCAGCAAGAATTTGAGTGCCTTTGCTAAAGTTTCAAGGAGGCAGTAGAAGGAGAGGATCATATAATGGGAGAAGCAGGACACCAGACAAAGAACAAGAGATGGAAAAGAAACAAAATATGGGAGAGATGAGGGATGAGTAAATGTTTCCAGAAAGCATCAGGGAGGTAGTAGCCCATTCATACCAGGATTAAATCTCTGATAGAGAACTATAGCAAACTATAGCATACTTTTTTTTTTTTTTTTTTTTTTGTGGAAGGGTGATTAAACTGAAAGATAGCATGACAAGCAAGAGTCAGGGTTTTTAAGTCAGACAGCTAGCAATTCAAATACAAATTTACTAACTTAAGAGTTACATGAACTTGGGTAGTTTATTTTACCGTCTGCACTTCAGTTTCCTCAGGTCCCACTAGTTAGATATCTGTGAGGAAAAATAATGGACTGGCAAGGTTCTGGACCCACAGGTGGTGCTTGCTTCACGGATTAAGGCATGATATTTGCAACAAAGAATGGATGAGGATGGAATTAGAAGATAGAGATAATTAATTAATTAATTATAGGAACAGCAAGGTGTTCAGTGGGTATGTGTTGTTTCTACAACTGAGAGTATATTCCTTAATAATGAGGAAGAATTTCTGGTAAAAGTAGATGTATTACGTAATCACAAATTGGTATAATGAGCTATAATAATCATTTTCGTAAATATATTTTCATCTAATTTTAAGTATATGATGTTTATATTATAATTACTTTCATGCTTGAGAGAATTTTGGATGTCACTTGCTTCATGGGACTCACTTAGTCATAGTCCATGGTCTAAGAATAAATCTGAGCACTGGCATATCAGGGTCTATTTGACATCCTGGAAGATTTTCATGTGATCTTCAACCAAAAGATGGCACTGTATAAAAACTGATATCTTAGAATTTTCACGTAAGTAGAAAGAACCTACACACACACACACACACACACACACACACACACACACACACACAATGGATGAACTATACTGTCACTCTGGTGACAACATAGTGTCCTTGAAGTATCATACAAAAGGATTTAGTTGGATCGTAAAATCCCCAAGAATGGGCAGAATGTTCAGGAAATGACTATTAGGGAAATGGGTTATTCATCATAGGGATTATAGGCTTACTTTCAAATAGATATTATAAAGGATCTGTACTTTCCTTCTCATTGGCCTTACTGACTGTACATATGCTTATGAGAGCAACTTTCTTTACTCTTGTGCTCAGGGATATAAGATCAGAGAATACTTGGAACATGTGTTACTACTCAAATCACCCCTTCCTTTTGATGTGGACTCCTTCTTATATTGAAATTCCCACCCGCTATTTTAAGCTGCTTTCCTTCCAGAAAATGTCTTATTCTTTCTTGAAAAAAAACAAAACAAAACAAAACAAACAACAAAAGCAAGCACGGAATTCTTCAAGACACTCCTCCAGGAAACCTGACAGATATAAATACTTAAATTATTAGGAAATCAAATATTGGGTCATTTCCATCATGTGTTTAGCATTTTTGAGTTGAAATAGGTATTTGCCTAATGAGACTAACAGTAATTTTGCATCAAATAAAGTTTGATAAAACTTCCAAAATAAGTGATACTTTAAAAAAAATAAAACAAATAATTTCAGTACTGGAAAGGATATCTCAAGTGATACCTGCTGGAACCTGGATAATAACGAAAGAGGAAAATATTTCTGAAGGTGCAGAATAAAGTTGTAAATTATGAACACAAGGAAAGAATGGCATGTTTATTTCTTATATAGAATAAACCAACTGTTTAGCTGTGAGGTTAAGTTTGAATTTCAAATTGCTTAACCTTCAAAGAGCAATTTCTGCATTGTTTTGTAAAAAGCTCTGGTTTTACTGCTGGCCACTTCATTAATAAATGCAATTCAATTTTTCTGTCAATGAGAATGCAAGGCATTAGACGTCTGTGGCATGTAGAGCAATAAACAACATGTCTCTAAATTTTAATGGAAGTGATGCCACTTTTTTCTCGAATCACTAATTCCTTATCATGTGCTTGCATGCCTGCTAAGTAGTCCTTTGTATTTACTTCAAATTCATCAGTTTGAGATGTTGCTGTACTCCCTTCGTACAGATGAAAAAAAAAAAAAGAACTCTCTATACTAGAGAGAGAGACACAAATTTTTAGTTTCAGACCATGCCACATCATTAAGTCAATTTTACATATAGTGCTTCAACATTTGTAAGGTGGAGGCTCAAAACAAAGTTGATTTAGAAATCTTTGAGACAATTATGAGCCCATAAAAAAACAGCCTGTTTGTTTCTTAAACACTGAACTTTCACATTAAAGCTGGGCTTTTGTGGGTGGCATATTTTTCACAGCATCCTCAATTTGTCTCACAAATGGATTGGGCCAGAGGGCCCTACTTTACCAGACTTCTTTACTGCTGTAGAGATTTGCTAGTTAGTAAAATTAATGAAATGAGCATTGAGTTTTATTTGTCTTTCCTTGAGATATTTGTCTATGAGAATGACTCATTCCTTATACACAGTTCTTATATTGTGTGCATGTAGATCTAAAACAAAGGTCTGCTCTTCCTTTCCCTTTTTAATTACTACTTACTCCTATCATCTCATTCACAAGTGAGGGAAATGAGGCTCAGAGACTTGCTGAGGATCACATGATCCCATCATATTAGAGCTAGACCTTGGACCAGAATTTCTAGGTCCCCGCCAAGGGCCATTTTCGGAAGGATTCTGATATAACTGGTTTAATATAGGCCTCGTGAAGGAATTAATAACAGTTAATACACTTCATATACAATCGTACAAGCGAGCTTTGGTAATATTCACTAAGGTAAATATTATAATGGTTGTGAATGAGATCTTGGGATAAATTAACAAATATTTCTAATAGGGAATAATTCAACCACTCCAAAAGCAGAAATTTCTCAAAGTATCCATGTGTTGATAATGGATACTATGCCTAATGTTACCTTTAGGCAACAATTTGCTTTAGGGAAGCAATTGGTTTTGATGAATCCAAGTTTCAGTTTCCATATCAAAGTTCTTAAACCTAATGGGAACTTGACAGGTGCTAATTCTGTGAGGTGATTCAGAACTTCTCTTGTCTTGCGTTTTCCTCCTAGTAATGCAGCCTAATTTATTTTACTTTGGTAATATTAAAGTTCACTCCTGACTCAAACCTTCTTTTATAGATGCTTTGTTTATTTGAAGAGGTTGCATATGCCCTTCCCATCTGTAACTCTGCCAGCCAATTGTCTTTTTGAAAGTCAACACAAAACTTTAAAAAAAAATTAAAGCCTGCTCCAGAGTACCTTATCCATCACATATGTGAGTGGCATCACAAGTGCTGCTGCTCTCTTGGATTTTCTTAATGACATAACTGTATCATTCTCTACCTCTCTTCTTTCAACACTTTGTAGGAAACAATGAAACAACCTGAAGGTAGTAACAGTTTTCATCTGTCTCTTTTCTAACTCAGGACAAGTGTCCATACTGATATGGCAAGATTTGAAAAAGGGTAGGTCAAAGAGTAGACTTAGTAGTAGAAACCAAACTCTTTCTCAAGTAGTATTTTATGTTTATACCATTTTTCCTTTCAATTATCATATTTGATTTCTATGCATAGATTTTATATTCAATATTGAAGACTTTTAGCAAATAGTTTATCATTTGTATTTGAGATTTGGGGAACTGCATGTATAAGAGGCAGTGATAGTTCTTCAATCCAGGGTATGTGAATCTGATTCTTCACGAGGGTAAGGCTAAAATTATTAACCTATTTTAGTTTCTAGACTTGCTAACTATGCAACTCATACATATGATATAAAAATAGAGTTGATACATATAAAATACTGAAGTTTAAGGCATATAGTAAACATATAATGAGTAATAAGATCAAAAGTAGTAGCGCTAATAATGTCTTTTTCAGTTGGAAGATGAGGTGATTAAGTTTAATTGTCACTAAGCAAATTTGGGTGTGACAAAATTCAATTTGTAGAGAATGCTTTTAATGCTCCAAAGTTATATTTTTTTCTCTATAATTTGTAATGCTGTTGCAAATTTGTATGTGATAAAATCATGCCTCTCTTGACAATGGATTTAAGGAGGATAATAATAGAAACAAAATAATACTTTATATGCAATAGGAAATCAGTCCCAATGAAGAGAAAAGGGTAATATTCCTGGTGCAGGGTATGTTGTTACTCTTTTGAAAGTCAGATTGGTTTTGGAATTTGATTCAGTTAGGCAAAATGGTGATTTATCCATGAAAGTTCTTGATTAACATTATCAACTAATAATGTACATACATAATCTCAGAAATACCCTCTCAGTCTGTCATCTCCATCATAAAACTGCAGTGTTTTATCATTTTTCTGTCTTACGTGTTAATTTTTTTATAAATTATAAATCTCAGAATAGCATGATTAAACTTTACTTCATTTTATGTGTGCCAAAGACAAGTTATTATTGTTTAAAGCATAAGCATTTTAGATATTCTACCATTTTTGTAACTCTGTTATTTCCTTTAATTTTCTCTGAAAAGATTCCTTTTGTAATCTCCAAGTGTAGAAGTGGACTAGGCTTCTGATCTTTGGAAGTGCATAGCAAAAGATGCAAGTGGTATTGTGCTTAATAGGAGGAGAGGAGAGAGAAGCCAGGGATGCTGTGGGGCAGTCATGAAGGTCTTTTAGCAACTGGTGCGGAAATGAGGGTTACTTCCTCTGGATAATGTTGGACTTAGGAAGTCTCCTGTGGAATGTAGCAATAAATGTTGTTTTGTTAACCAAAAATTATGGAAGACCTTTTCTTAGTGGTTAAAAGTTTTAAAATCAAATTTGCACCTTCTGTCTCAATGTGTCTAGTTGATATACATTGCTAAGACAAAACTACAGAAGGGAAAAGTATAAAAATATCATTGTGATGGATTTATATTTGAAATGCAAGAATAACTTGAGTTACTGCAATTTGCAACACTAGCGCCACTACCTGTCTGGAGTATAACCAGATAGGATGCATAAATAGTAGAAAAAATTATGTTAATTTTAGAATATGTAAATTGTATTTATGAATAAGTTGCACTGAATGTGAAATATGTAATTGACCACTACAAAGAATAAGAACAAAAGAATACCCTTTTTTTATATGATGGGTATAAACATACAAAATAAAAATCAAACAGCAGCAGAAACAAAATTGTTAGAAAATGAATATATTCAAATACATCTGTCCTTTAGTGCTGACAATATTGTATCTACATCAAAGAGCAGAAAATATTTTTATTTCGCTTTGGATAAATGTAATCATATGTAGAACAGGTGCAAATTTATTCCTGCAAATTGCATTTAAATATTGATAGAAGGTTACAAAACAGGTATTACTTAGAACTTGGATTTTAAGTTTTATTTGTATTATTGTCCCCATCCTATGAGTTAACTCTAGTATGTAGAGAAGAGTCTATAAAGCATTACCTTTAGTAGGGACTTATTGCAAGGAATCTTCTAAAATATATAATATATATATATATATTTTTTTCTCCATTTGAAGAATGGACTGGTTAACATATTTCTGTTTAAACAGAGACATCCCAGCCCAATGTCTTCTAAAATGTGGAGACAGAAGTATATTCTTTTATAACAAATAATAAATATTTCTTGAAAATAATGCATGCATGAAGGATTAGAAAAAAAGAGAAGGTGGGGCCTCTTTGGTGGTGCAATGTGTTAGGCGAGGCGCTATAGAGATGTTGGCAGCCTTGGTGCAAGTTTGATGCCCAGCCAGGGAGATTGCCACGTGGCACAGCAGACCTCTCCTGCCTTGCCCACTGCTCCCCTCAGCAGTGTATTTCAGTCGATCTGCCTGTTCTGCTCCCCACTGTCTCTGGTGAACCCTCTCACTGCCCCACACCTCTGGCCTGCACCCCAACTTGTATGCAAAAATAAATAAATCTTAAAAAAAAAAAAGAACGAGAAGGAATAGCACTACCCAGCATCGGTATTGGTAAATTGCCATCTGTCAAAAAAACTGGACAAGAAGTAATAGAGTAGATATCCATGTCATAAGGAATCTTATGAGACCATAAAATCAATATAAAGGCAAAAAACACTGTAATTCTTCATTTCAATTTCTAAATAATAATATGCTTCCTCTTTGTTTTGGTTCTTAAAAAATGTGTTAAGTGATAGAAAATTGCTTTAGAGTATAAGTTTTAGGTAGTCATCATTGAAATCAACATGTATACATTCTACATTAAGTTCAGCATTAAAAAATTGCCATACAATTGACCTCTTACCCACACCCCTTATTTTTCTCCAATGAATGAATGAATTAAAGTTTTGATTGTCCATAGAAAAGCTTCTTCCCTCATAAAGTAAGTAAAGCAGTAATCTGAAATGGCACGTGGGTTGGATTTGCATTCTCACTCATAATTTAAAATGTGTGAATTCTGACCCTAATGCCTCATCTTCAAGTTGAATATCAATTCTAGGACATATTTAGTGTTCACAAAACAGTGCCCTCCCCTGCCCGGCACATTATCTGACATGTAACATTGAAATAAATGCCAAACATTATTTTGAAATCTGAATAAGAAAACCATGAATGATGTCAATATTAGACATTTTGGGAAAAGTTCAAGCATGACAATATTGAGATTCTGTTATGGATATATTTATATGTATGCCATAAATTTTAAGAAGAGTGAACAAAGCTATGTAAATTCAGTATAGTTTCATGACAAAAGCCTCTAAAATATTGCTACCTTTTTCATCTTTGTTTCTTTAACTTGACAGATGGATCCACTCAATGCACACCTGTTGACTTACCCTGCAACCATTCTGTCTCTCTGTGTCTGAATCACTGGAGTCTTTTGTTGCATTGCAATTTTCTGTTTCATTCTCCAGGTGGCTTATTCTTTGACGTTATGAATCCTAATGACCAAGTTTTCCATAACATCAAGTTACTGAACATCAATCCCCTTGGCTTCTACCGGTTTCACGTGTTGAAGTAGTCATTTCTTTTCATTTCTCCTGATAACTGCTTTAGTGTACTTGACTAATTTGTTTGATTCCCTAATTGCAAATCAGTTTTTTTTATTTCATTTCTTTAAATTCCTGTCCATAATAATGGAGCCTTAAACTTTTGCCAACATTCTTGGCAAGATTTATGTTAGCCTTAACTTTTAAGTCTCAGTCTTTAAATCAATCTGGTATTACCACTATTGACAGAGTCCAGTTATGATAACTCTCAGATTTAGAACTAGTAGCATGAGTGGCTGGAAACCAGTATTTCAGATTTGTACAGACATTGCTAATGATTTTTAGATGGTAGACAACTTGTTTTGACTACTTTGTCTGAGATAGGGTTTTTTTTCTCCAGTGACTTCCCCTTATTATACTAAGAAATGCTTTTTCCTTCCTATTTCAGTACATTGACTACAAAGAAAGTGCTTGCTTTCCATCCTCCTTTCTAAATTCCAAATTCAAGAATTTGGAAGTAAAGAATAATTTCCTTTCAGAATTAAACTTTTACTGTTTCATGGATGATAGTAGAAACATGTTACCTTGTAACACTTAGGACTTTTTATTTAGAAATCAAAATACAATAAGAACCAATCTAATATAATAAAACAACAAAGAATTGGTTCTTCTAACATCCCAAAGGTGGCATTTGTATTACTTACATAAAATATTCTCAAATTAGCAGATTTGAGACAATAACCATTTATTTTCTCACAATTTTTCTGGGTCAGTGTTGAGGAATAGCTTTGCTGGGTGTTTTTTGTTTTTAAGATTTATTTATGCATACAAGAACTGGGGAGGCAAGAGGTGTGGGGTGGTGAGAGGATTCACCAGAGATTTGGGAGAAAAGTCCCATCTACTGAAGTACACTGAGGGGAGTAGTGTACGAGGCAGGAGAGGTCTGCTACACCATGTGGGAATCTCCCTGGCTGGGGATGAAACTCATGCTGCAGTGGCTGTGGACAGCTTCATAATGCAGAGACTTGACTCGTTGTGCCACCAGGGATACCCAACTTTGCAGGGTGGTTCTAGCATAGGGTTTCTAATGACGTTGCAGTCAAGATGATGATTCTGACTGCAGTTTTCTCAGTGCTCTTCTGAGTTTGGAGTATTTCCTTCCAAATACTGCCACTCACAGTATTGTAGTTGGCAGAAAACTCAGCTCCTTCTTGGCTCTGCAGGAGGCCTTTGTTCCAGGGCATATGAAACCTTTCCATAGGCCAGCTTGAAGGATCCTCACAGCATGGCAGCCGTGTTCCCTGAGAATATGTGGACCCAGAGAGAGAGGACAATGAGGAAATCTTAGTCTCATCTATGGACGAGACTTGGATGTTTTGCCACAGTGTATTGTAATAAATTAGTCCCTCGGTTCAGTCAAGAGGAGGGGAAATAATTTCTATCTTATTGAAGGGAGAACTATCAAAAATTTATGGACATAGTTTAAATCCCCCATAGTTGTCTTTAGAATTAGTTTGCTGAAATTTACCAATGATGTTACCTTTGAACAAGTTCTTTGTGCTCTCCCTTTGCAGGATGAATGTAATTTTCCTAAGGTGTGTTGCTATTTTAGTATCAAAACGACCACTAATGTTTTAACTTTAGTGTCTGCATATTACACTTTCCAGAAAGAGGAGATATTGCTAGTTTTTGTATAGGGCAAAACACTAATCTTTTACAAAGGTTAAAAGAACAACAGAGTCATTTCTTATTGGCTTAAACTTGTTCACATACTTTTATAAATTAGTTTTATGGAAATGAGGCATTTTGATCATTGCTGTTAGGCTTCCTTATCTGTGCTAATCAATATTGTACAAAAATAGGAATATCATAATTGTATTATAAATTATGGGATATGATCTCTATAGTCTACTGTGGGGGGGGGGAAGTTATCTGCTACTGGTTAATTATGCTGTTAAAAATCTCCTCTCATACCATAAAGAGATCAAATTTTTGGTTGGCAAGAACAGGCTGAATCCTTATAAAATGTATTTAAATAAAAGAAATGACAGCCCCCTCCCTACCAATAGAAAAAATATCATGGAGGTAAACCAGTAGCAATTAGTCTGTTATTAAGGTCACATTAACAAGACCATCCCTGGGCAAGATGGGGAAGATGGATATAGAGAGGCCTAAACAAAAAAATCTAAAAAAACTTAGTAGAAAAACAACTGTGAGTGATTAGCAGAAGGCCAATGCAATGTAATTTTTATAGTTCCAATTTTGAGGTGATACTTACCAAGCATTCACATGATTGGCTCAGAGAAAATAGAGGTTAATGATTTGACAATTTGTATTGCATTTATATTTTTCATCAAATGCTGGAATTCTGGTTTACAGACCAAGGTAATTGACTGAACCAGTTTACTAGTATCTGTAGGATTTTACATTCTTTTGGTGTACTGTCAAAGTCTGCACCTAAAAGTCAACCACTGCTCTGATATAAAATTGGTTATAGAATTCATGCCGACTGATAATGTTTCTGTGATGGTTGAACATTAACCTTAAGGAAAAAAAGCTCTTTATATCTGCTCTACATCTTTACCCCTACTAATAAGGGTCCAAGGTCCTGAGCTACTATTTATTATCCAAGGATTTAATCTATTAAGTAGAAAAAAAAATGCAAGAATTTCCCATGGTTTCAATTTTTAACTTTTAAGCATTTGTTGAAGAAAATTATTTCTGCATATCAAGAAATCCATTAACATAGTCTTTCCCTATTCAAAGTAATTTTATCTGTGATTTCTCATGATTTATGGGGATTATATTTTTACTCTTTTCCATTGGTTCTTGGAAATTCAATAATGGAAATAATTAGCTTGGCACAACAGAAAAAATTAAAATGGTTCCATCGTTATATTATAGCTGAAGTAATAAATGATTTTTTATTCCTAATAAAGAATGCATTATCTCTCATACTCAATATTATTAGAAGAAGAATTCTATCCTGTTTGGATTAATACTTAATACTAAGGGATAAATAAGTTAATATCTTGATGAAATTAATGGAATCCATTTTTGATTATTACTTTTCAAAGGTGATATGATTTCCAGAAGAGGAGTTAGGATTATGAATTTTGTTATGTGAATGGCTGTCTTGTTCCTGTGACAGTTCATGTTCAGATTTTAAGTTTTAGCGGAAAGCTATTTATGCTCTGAGAAAGTAGCGTATTCACTACTATTATTTCTACATTTCCCTTATAAAACTATAATATTTAAAGTTCTGCCTGAATGAAATCCAGATGTTACAGGAGACATTTTATAAGTATACATAGTAACAAGCATAGGAAATACCATACATTTATCTTTATGTGTAGAGGTATGTTTTTATTATACCTATTTATAGGTGACTATAACTAAATCATTTATCTCAAATAACTTGTACTTCAAGATTTGCTAATTTGAATATGTGGTTTAATTTCACTTACTCTTGTTCTATTATTAAGTTCATGCCTATGGAGCAGGAATACAGAATTGAAGATGATATTTGTTAAAATAAATAAAAAATCATATCAGACACTATTGTTCTTAAATAGTCTACCTAAATTCACATCACCCTTAGTCTATATACACAGTGCAGAAGGCAATCAATGTAAAGATCATGCCTACAGAAAAAATGGATTAATCCTTTTCCCTCCACACAATATTGCTAAGTGGATTAGATGAAAGATTAACTGTTCTTAACAATAAAGGAATGGACTAATTGGAAAGAATTTACAAAAGATCAATTAAAAATTAACTAAAGCATCTACAATATTTCCTTTAAAAGCTAGTATAAAAGGCTTGGAAAAAATAGTTATTTATATGAATGGAAAATACTTAAAGAGGGGAAGAATCAAGATTCAAAAACCGCTTGTCTGTGTGAATCTGTATATTGGGATTTTATCTTTTGTGACTGACCTTCTGCCCCAGTTCCTACCACCACCAGAACCACAAATACTATCTGAAAGAGTCAAATTAAAGTTAAACAGACGACTCTGTGTCAGAAACTGCACAAAGTATTTTGCATACCTTAGAATTGAATTCTTGCGATAACTCATTAGAATACATACTATTTTGACCCTATTTTTCTAAATAGTAAATGTAAAAGTTTAAAAGCTAGTAACTGTTGATTGAATATGAGGATTTGGGATGATGTGGTTTTAGTGGCCCAGCTCTTAATTTACTCTATATCCATTTCTTTTGGGCTTAGTATATTTTATAATTTAACTTTTTGACTAAAACTTTATCATTGATGTTTCTAGAGCACTTTGAGGTCTGCAGCAACATTGAAGGGAAGGTACAGCAGTTACCTTATACCCCTTTGCCTTCCATGCCATCATCACCACTGGAGTGTGTTGCATTTGCTCTAATGATAAACCAATGATAAACTGATGATAAACTAATGATTATGATTGACATACCATAATCACCTAAAGTCCATTATGACCATTACATTATGTTCATGATGTTATCTCAGAATGTTTTACTTTCTAAGGCTTTGGGCAAATGTATAAATGATATGTATCAATCATTGTGGTATCTTATAGATTATTTTCACTGTCCTAAAAAATCTTCTATACTCTGCCTCAACTGGTCTTTTTGTTGTCTTCAGTTTTCTCTTTTCCAGAATGTTATTTGTTTGGAATCAGAGTATGTAGTCTTTTCAGATGAACTTTTTATATTAAAAAAAAAGAAACCATTAAACTTGATTCTGGAGTTCAAAGGCCACAAATAACTTGTTATAGATGATTAACTGCATCTAGCAGATCCACTGAAATGGGTTGTAAGGCCAAAGCAACTGGCCAATGGCAAGATAAAATCTGCTTCCTTTCTCATTTATGTTACATCAGACAATTTTTCTTACACACTACAATGAAGTCTTGCATTAGTAATACCTTTGAGGGCCTCCCTGGTGGTGCAGCGGTTAAGTGCTGTGCTGTGGAGCTGTTGGGAGCAGCAACAATGGGAGTTCAACCCCCAGCCCGGGAGATTCCCACATGGTGCGGCAGACCTCTCCTGCCTCACCCGCTGCTCCCCTCAGCAATGTATTTCCTTTGCTCTGCCTGTTCTGCTCCCCACTCACTCTGTCTCTGTCTCTGATGAACCCTCTCACTGCCCCATGTGTCTGGCCTGTACCCCAGCTTGTATGCACAAATAAATACATCTTTAAAAAAAAAAAAAAAGCTTTGAACCTGTATGCTTAGCTGCAAAGGAATAGAAACAATTGTCTGGGTCTTATTATTATCACTGAATTGGAATGAGGTGTCTTTCTTCTGTAGGCTTTTGTGACTAAAAGCAGAATGGCTTTGATTATTCATAATTTTCTAGCCATGTTATATCACATTGAGATGAGTGACTTTTCTTTTTTTCCAACTGTGGACTTTCAAAAATACATAGGATCAGAGAGCCTGGACAAAGGAAGTAAAACTGCCTACTATTTAAGGGTCATTGTCATTGGTTGTTTTATAATTTATTCTGTAGAACAAGGGCAGAGAACCTAGGAATTAATGTTTCTCACCAGAGCATATGATTGCTATTCCCAATTAGTTCTGAGGTAAACTGATTTTCTTTTCTAGAGAACATTAAGTAGTTGGTGTTTTTCCCCCTCAAGCATGACTTTTGTTTAAAGTTTTTCTCAGTTTTGAATGTTAAAACAAATATTGAATACATCTGGTGGATGACTCATAATTGTTGGCTCAGGGTAATCTATATTTTTAATTCTACTTAGCCTGAATCAATGCTTTTTGTAATGAGTGGTTATGGACAGAAATAAATTAAATGAACTCTGGGAAAATTACCTCTAAATCTTTCAAAATGTTTTCAGCCATTTAGAGGTCACTTACGTACATATACTTGATTAGGGAAACATGATAGTGTTGTGGGATGAGTTCTTAGGATTTAGGATTTCTCATGATTATTTAGGATAACTTGAATTTACTTCAAGTGTATTTAAGTAGAAGATAATATGATTAGCCAAGAGAAAACCAAATGATCTTTTCTCTTTTTCCCCCTGATGACCAAAAATCCGAATGAGGGGAAGCACAAAAGTCCTAGGAATTATTTCTGATATAAATGTTTGCATTTATTCCAATACAATAACCAGGAAGATCTCATCACTAGACATCCATGCTTGCAGCGATCATTCCAATGCAAAAATATCTCTATACTATGCAAAGCGATTACTTCCCAGCTTTGGGGGATTTTTAAAAATAATATATAGCAAAAATATAGCTCCAAAAATAATTCTCTAGAAGTTTTCTGCATTGAAGTGCAACTATACAGTCTTTACACTGTAACTTGAACTTGGTGTACATTTTTTTAAAAGATTTATTTATGCATACAAGAACTGAGGTGTAGGCCAGAGGTGTGGGGTGGTGAGAGGAATCACCAGAGACAATGGAGAGCATAACAGGCAAATGCACTGAAGTTCACTGCTGAGGGGAGCAGTGGGCGAGGCAGGAGAAGGTCTGCTGTACCATATGGGAAGCTCCGTGCCTGGGTTATCGAACTCAGGCTGTAGTGGTTGCGGATAGCTTCACAGTGTTGAGACTTAACCCCTTGCACCACCAGGGAGGCCCTGGTGTACCTCTTGTCAAAAATTATTTTCTTCAAGTTATTGCTTCTCTTTTAAAGTACGATGTAGACTCCTCTGAGCCAAGCCTTCCTTGAATCATCCTTTCCAAGTCCGTTCTTTATAACTTCCTGGTTTTCTGCTCTTCCAGTTACCACAGCATGGAACACACTGTCTTGTTTTAGGAAACTGTGCTTTCAGATTGGAAGCTACATCTTGCTTCTTCACATCATTGTACTTGTTTCTGATAGGTGTGACCAGAAAATAGTTGTTGAGTAAATGAATGAACAAATGTATGAAAGTAAGCAGAAGTAAGTACTTTCTGGTACTGTATGTACTCATAATAGAATTCTATAAACTTTTAACCAGGAAAATAAACATTGTACTGATAGTTTTTGTGTGTGTGAGACCTCAATTTTGCAAGGAATCTTAATCTCACTTAGCAGGGGAGAGATGGTTTCATGTAAATTATGCTTAACGAACCAGTTATTTGACACAGGATCAGTGCATCAAATTTCCCAAATAATTCCATGTGACAGTATTTTACTTCAGTTAAACAACTAAGTCTCTATCCTAGTTAGAGGTTACAGATTTGTGCATCTTCATATCTGGTTTAGTACCAAAGCAATGAATTTAGACACATTTCAATGTTCCATAGCCTTATCCATATTAAGAGAATCAATGTTTTTTTTTTTTAAGATTTATTTATTTATACATACAAGCTGGGGTACAGGCCAGAGGCATGGGGTGGTGAGAGGGTTCACCAGGGACAGAGTGGGGAGCAGAGCAGGCAAATAAGAAATATACTGCTGAGGGGAGCAATGGGGCGAGGCAGGAGAGGTCTGCTGCACCATGTGGGATTCTCCCCGGCCGGGCGTCGAACTCGCATCGCGCGTTGCCGACAGCTACACAGCACAGCGCTCAACCGCTGCGCCACCAGGGAGGCCCCTGAATCAAGTTTTTTATAAGCTACCTCAAAGCCTTTTTAGAAAGGATATAAATAAATTTTATACAACTGCAACATTAAAGATTTTCTCTAGAGAGAGTTTGAGGAGTTGTGTTATAACCTTACTATCTGGGTAATAGCATTCTGTATCTCTAGTCTTTGAAAGAAAAAAAAAACCATAACTGATAGATCCATGAATTATCAAGGTTTCACTAGAAAATATTTATTGCTCCAGAATGAACCCTAATTGAGTTATGTTTCTAGCTCTCAAAATTTTCCTTTTCTTTGGTAATTCTCACCATTCCTCTTGATATTGCTGCAAAAGGTCCAAGAGTGTTAATGATGTGGAAATGAGTCTAACAGATTCCATTGTGCAATTACGTTCTAGTGTGTGGTTTACTTTGGAATGGGGGTTACATATGTGAGAGAGCTGCTGACAGTATTGGTTTTCCTGGTGTAAGCAATAAAAGAAAAACCAGTCTTCACAAAAGGAGAAGAATGAAACACAAATAAATGATCAGAACAAACAGAGAAACAGGGGATTTGGGTTATCTGTAACCTTTGTGATTCATGTTTTCTCTAAGGATTTCCCCAGATACCCTATAATTATTAATGTCTTCTATAATTATTAATGCTCATTTATGTGTTCCAGCTCAGGGAAATTTCTGTTACCTAAGACAAACAAATCTAATTATCAAACTGTCCTTGACCTACTGACCACAGTCACACACACCTGGACTCTGTCACTAGTGTTGTCAAAATGCAGAATGATACTGAGTGTTGAGAGTTGAGTGCTATGATCGTGGACATGGTGTACTGAGTGCCCTCCGTCTCCAAATTAGCTCTTAAAAATCATTGAGAATTTGTTCATAGTAAGTGTCTATCACTGATAACATCTCAGAACCTAGTCTACCCCTTACCAGGGATTTATTTTTTAAGGAATTCAAATTTGATCTAAAGAAATGGCATTTTTGTGAGAAAATTTAGGAATCATGGGATGTTTCTGTACTTTTCCTTGCTCTAACCTTTCTTCTCTTCTCTTTGAAAGAATTGAGAAATAATGTGCCTCTTGAAGGTGTCCTCCTAAAATTTATATAGTATTGCAAACTGATGGTAAATTAATAAAATTGTATTTTACAAAATGAACATTACAGGAAGAATTTGTTAAACTGGAATATAGTACATTAGTCATGCAAAAAGAAAAATGTCTTGCCTATGAACTCAGGGTGCTGAGTAACCTCTTATTTTTCTGAAGGTAGAGCAAACTTGAAAATCATAAGTTTGTAATTGACAAAAGAGTATCAACAGTTCTTATCAGTTAAGTATTTTAATGAGTTGAAATCATGCAGTGTGGTGTAGTGGTTATGAGAGAAATTTAGGAATCAAACCACTGCTCCATCGTATGAGGTTTTGCACAGTATATTTCTGATTCTCAGTATCCTCAGTAAAGTAGAAATGATCTCATCAACACTTAGGGCTATTGTAAAATTAAGTGTCAAAAACATGTAACATAATAAATAATAGCTTTCATTGACAATAGTATTTCATTTTAGCGCACTTACAACTCCTTCTTCATACATCTTCCCTTTCCAGTTTCAGACCAAACGTCTTCATTTTTACCTCAAGTACCATGAAAGACGTTACTCTTTTTGATCTTCCAAAATTTTCACACCACCTATTTCTGCTCACATAGATCATGGATTGGAGCTGAAGGGAGAAGCAGTGCTCCTACAGTATCTCACATCTCTGACTCTGGTTCTTTGGAATTATCACTGGACGAAAATAAACTATATTTTTGGCCCAAATGTATCCCTCTACTTTAATACCTATGATATTCCTCTATTTTATAAAGATAATATAGCAGACATTTAAAATTGGAAATTAAATTCATAATTTTTGAATAACAGAGTGAATATGTTGGCTGTTGAAAAGCATGGGGGTAGTGGTTTTTCCACGAGACAGAAAAGGAATAAATTTACATGAAAACTCAGCAAGTTGCAAGAGATCCTGACAATTAGTTGTTAGGGCTTCTATGTATAGATTCTTCATTATACAGAGAGTTAATGTTGGTAGTAGGACACTTTTTAAAGTGCATATCAACTCCAAGGATGAAACGTGGTCATGAAATAAGTTCCAGAAGCCATAAATTCCCAACGCTATAACTTAAAACTTCTGGATGGTCTCCAGATAGCAACCTTCAGCTCCCTTGAGTGAAATGATCTTATTTTCTCCCCATGTACATTGAACTTTATTCTTTATTGAATTAAAAAAAAGAATAAAGGACTTCATTTATTGCTTCTAATAAAAGAAATGTAATCTGAATACTCAAGGATATAATCAGATCAAAGCATTTCAATTGTGTTACTAATACGATCATAAAATAAATAAGTTATGCACTGACAAAGCCCACCATGCAAGCTCATCTTATCACTGTGTCCCATCCATCTTTTCCTGCCATTTCCACTTTGTCAGCATTTTTTTCTCCGCTCTTTGGGTTGCATCTGGTGATTTTTCACACATCCTTTGCTGCTGTCTTGTTACCTTCCAGTTTAATATATAGCAATAGGAAGAATCCGTTGTACCCCATTTATGCATCCTTACTTTTTGGACTCTCAATCTGTCACCTAATCGCTCTGCCTGCTCTTTCTAGCCTTGCTCGTTAAATCAGGTGCTAATGCATGAAAGTGGATGTTTCTCATATTGATGTTTCTGCGGAACTGTCTTTAAACTCTTTGAATCTTACAAGGCAAAGTTTGTCCCTGATGATAGTGTCTATTAGAGAAACAAAGCAATAGCAAGTGCTTTTAACTTCTTAAGGCTAAAATCACAGGGAAAAGATAAGAGTTTTCTTTTTTTTTTTTTAAAGATTTATTTATTTAGGCATACAATCTGGGGTACAGGCCAGATGCATGGGGCAGCGAGAGGGTTCACCAGAGACAGAGTGGGGAGCAGAACAGGCAGAACAACGGAAATACACTGCTGAAGGGAGCAGCAGGCAGACAAGAGAGGTCTGCTGCATCATGTGGGAATCTCCCCTGCCAGGCCTCGAACTCACATTGCCGCTGCCCACAGCTCCACAGCGCAGCGCTTAACCGCTGTGCCACCAGGGAGGCCCAAGATAGGAGTTGTCTTAGGAACTTTTTAAAATAAGCTACAAACTAATTTAATTTATACTTTAATTTTTGTGGGCAAGGGAGAGGGTGAACAATCTTTTTCTCTAGTTTCAGAGGGTTGTAAATTATTAGGAGAAAGTTAATTTTTAAAATAATACATTGTAACATGTCAGGGCATCAAAATGGTCACCAATATTAAATCCAATACTAATATTTGCCACATATTTAATTTAATTTAGATCTATAGATCTTGGATCAGTAAATATGTGAAAATATTACATAAATTTTATCAAAGGAAGCACTAAGTGATCACATTCAAAAGTGGTCACAGTATTTACTGTTGGGCATTACTATTGCTTAGGACAGAAATCTTACTTGATCTAATTTTATATTATTCAATAGAGAAATCAAATATTTTAGAAGGATGCATATTTTATTTTTATGCTGAATTCTAGAATGAATTTTTTCTTACACTTTTTCCTGCTTTGTGGGCACTAGAGGGGAGCCATTTGACAATGGAGTTGAGCTATGGCAGTAGTTATTGACCCCTGGTAGTAAATGAAGTGTATCCTAGAATTTACTGAATCATCACGACTGTTTTCCTAGTCAGCAAGATTTAGGACAAATATCTATTTTTCCCTGTTTTAGTTTAAAAATCACCCAGTTACAATAATGTCTCTAATGTGCCACATCATTGAGATCTTGTGCTTTGAAGCAGTCTCTTTACAATATTCTTTTGTTCAAAAAGCTTTGTTTCTCTTCTAGCATTGAGTGTGTTCTTTAACTGAAAACAACCCATGTCTAGTCTACAAAGAACTGTAGATATCACTCTTTTACCAAAATATTCAAGACAGTCCAATAAACTGCTGAACTGATCACCCCTGTCCACATTAGGAGTGATGGGTAGTTTACTTGATTTGAAAGAATAGTTGTTTTTGGCATTATGGGAGCAAAACCAATGCCAACAAACTGAGTACCTTTAGGAGATATGGTTGTGTAGCGAAAAGACAAATGAACATCACATATGCATCAGGCTACCTTAAATCTCATAGTTGTAGTGAATCACACATAGCTCAAAGGAGCTACTGCCTTGTCAAAGCAGGAGTCGGCTGAGATAGCTCCCCAAAGCTGTTTCAGCCCTTTGTTAATGTGCCAAGTGCCATGCACATAATAGATGCTTAGTTGGAGGGAAAAAGGTGAATGGTCCCACAGATGCTTACTCTTATGGATTTCCCTGGCCATTCACGTTTCCAGTTCCTCACTCTTGCCCCAGGTCATCTGCTGTACAACCATAATCTTCTTCATTCAAGATTACGTGAGCACTTAGTGATTACGTTATTACAGTGATTATATTGTTTAGATTAAAGAATCTCAAAGAGAGGTTCACTGAACGTAGGCATAATTGACCTCTGACAAAGCAAAAGTAAAATAAAATAAATAAACCAAAACCAAACAAACCGAAAACAGTAATAGGAGATTTCTTGGTGGGAGGGGGAAATGATAGAAAAAAATTATTAAATAGTGTTGAAAATCAGTGAATAAAGCCATTGCAGTATAGGTTGAGAAGTTGGACACAGGAATGAGAGGACAGCTAGAGGGAATATCCGTAGCTGGCCTTATATTTGGTAATGTGTCTTGGGTATGGTCCCAATCCTGATGACTTGGCAAGTTGATGGGAGCAGTTAGGGGAGAACCAGGGCATAAAAAAAATACTTTGAAGATTTGTTAGGTGATGCTGAATTTTCTTTTCTTTTTTTTAAAAAAAAAGATTATTTATGCATACAAGAGCTGGGGTGCAGACCAGAGGGGTGTGTGGGGGTGAGAGGATTCACCAGAGACATAGGAGAACAGAACAGGCGGATTAACTGAAATACATTGCTGAGGGGAGCAGCAGGCAAGGCAGGAGAGGTCTGCAGCACCATGTGGGAAGCTCCCTGGCTGGGGATCTTACTCTGCTGCAGTGGCTGCTGAGATCTTAACCCCTTGCGCCACCAGGGAGTCCCTGATGTTGAATTTTCAAATCCCTTTATATGTTAAGTGGATAGCCTAGATGGAAACACCCCTTAGTTTTAATAAAAGACCCAGCTGTCATTTCCTGGGTCACTTTCTGTATGGGTTATGTGTAAAATCTGCACAGTTTTAGGCATTGATTTTGTACTATTGACATTACTCATTTTTAATAAACTTGAAATGCAAATTTTTCATTTCATATATTCATATAGTTCATATATATTCATATTCATAATTCAATATAAATTTCAAATAAAAATTTATTACCAAACTGTTTCAGGGTGTGGATCTCTGAACATTATATCATATGATGAAATGCATATTACCCACACATTAATTTATAAATTTAAATGTAGTTTCCTAAACTTCTCTGAAAAACAGAAAATCTGCTTCGTCTGTATACCATTATTCTGTATTTATTAATGACTGGGTATCTGCTCTATCCAGTAGCTTTAAAGATTTTTCCTTCTTAATATTTTTCTTTAAAATATATGTATATTGTTATTTCTGTCTTTTACATTTTGTATTCTCCTTGGGTAACCCACCACCAGTTCACCCGTGATCCATCTCCATGGTCCCTTGTGTTCTTTTCTACTCCATTTTGTGCCCTTATCCTCTCCTTCCCCCACCCACCTCCCCCCGCCCCCCGACCAGCTGAGTGTCTTGCTCCTATTTGGTTTCCTTATGGTCCTGTTATAAGTGAAACCATTCGATATTTTTCTCTTTCTTTCTGGCTTATTTCACTGAGTATGATCCCCTCTAATTCCACCCATGTTGCTGCAAATTGCATGTGTTTATCTTCTTTGAATGCTGAATAGTATTCCATTGTGTATATGTACCACATCTTCTTGATCCAATCATCTATTTTTGGACATCTGGGTTGCTTGCATACCTTTGCTATTTTGAACAGTGCCGCAATGAACATACGGGTGCATGTATCCATTTGAATTAGTGTTTTTGTGTCCTTTGGGTAGATTCCCAAAATTGGTATTGCTGGGTCGAATGGAAACTCCATGTTGAGCAGTTTGAGGAATCGCCATACAGCTTTTCACAGCGGTTGGACCAGTTCGCATTCCCAAAAGCAGTGTAGAAGCATTCCTTTTTCTCCACACCCTTTCCAGCATTTGTTGTTGCCTGTATTTTTTTTTTTATTTATACATACAAGCTGGGGTACAGGCAAGAGGCGTGGGGCGGCAAGAGGGTTCACCAGAGACGGAGCGGGTAGCAGAACAGGCAGATTAGAAATACACTGCTGAGGGGAGCAGCGGGCAAGGCAGGAGAGGTCTGCTGCGCCATGCGGGATTCTCCCTGGCCGGGCGTTGAACTCGCGTCGCCACTGCCGACAGCTCCACAGCGCAGCGCTCAACCACTGCGCCACCAGGGAGGCCCTGTTGCCTCTATTTTTAATGTGTGCCATCCTCACAGGTGTGAGGTGGTATCTCATTGTGGTTTTGATTTGCATATCCTTGATTATAAGTGATGTTGAACATTTTTTTTAAAAGATTTATTTATTTATACATACAGCTGGGGTACAGGCCAGAGGTGTGGAGTGGCGAGAGGCTTCACCAGAGACAGAGTGGGGAGCAGAATAGGCAGATCAGAAGTACACTGCTGAGGGGAGCAGCGGGCGAGACAGGAGAGGTCTGCCGCATCATGTGGGATTCTCCCCGGCTGGGTGTCGAACTTGCATCGCTGCTGCTGACAGCTCCACAGTGCAGTGCTTAACCACTACACCACCAGGGAGGCCCATGTTGAACATTTTTTGATGTACCTGTTGGCCATTTGCTTTTCTTCTTTGGAGAAGTGTCTTTTTAGCTCTTCTGCCCATTTTTTGACTGGGTTATTGGCTTTATTTTATTGAATTGTGTGAGCTCCTTGTAGATTTTTGTTAATAGTTCTTTATCGATTGTATCTTGTGCAATGATTTTCTCCCAGTTAGTAGGGTGTCTGTTAGTTTTGGTTAATGTCTCTTTTGCTGTACAGAAGCTTTTTATTTTGATGTAATCCCATCTGTTTATCTTGTCCTTCACTTCCTTCACTTTGGGGGTTGTGTCTTTCAAGATTTTGCTGAGACGTATGTCGTGTAGAGTTTTGCCTATATTTTCTTCTATACATTTTATGGTTTCAGGTCTTAGGTCCAGGTATTTTATCCATTTTGAGTTGACTCTTGCTCAGGGTGTGAGGTAGTAGTCTAGCTTCATTTTTTTTGCATGTGGCTGTCCAGTTTTCCCAGCACCATTTATTGAATAGACTGTCCTTGTTTCACCGTATTTTCTTTGCTCCTTTGTCAAAGATTAGTTGTTCATAGATATGTGGCTTTAATTCTGGGTATTCTATTCGGTTCCATTGGTCTTTCGGTCTGTTTTTGCTCCAGTACCATACTGTTTTAATTATTATGGCTTTGTAGTATAGTTTGAAACCAGGGAGTCAAATTCCTCCATTTTCTTTCTTTTTAGTCAGGAGGGCTTTAGCTATGCGAGGTTTTTTGTGGTTCCATATGAATTTCATCAGTAGTCGATCTATTTCTTTGAAGAATGTCATTGAGATTTTTATTGGAATAGCATTGAATCTGTAAATTGCTTTTGGTAGGACTGCCATTTTGATAATGTTAATCCTTCCAATCCATGAGCAAGGGATGCCTTTCCATCTTCTTGTGTCTTCTTCTATTTCTTTCAACAGTGTTTTGTAGTTTTCTTTGTATAAGTCCTTTATGTCTTTTGTTAGATTTATTCCCAGATATTTGATTTTTTTGGTTTCGATTTTGAACGGGATAGATCTCTAAATTTCTTCTTCTACAGATTGGGTGTTTGCATAGAGGAATGCTACTGACATTTGTGTGTTGATTTTGTATCCTACTTCACTGAACTGGTCTATAATTTTGAGTAGTTTTTTATGGAGTTTTTAGGGTTCTATCATCTGCAAATAGAGACAGTTTAATTTCTTCTTTTCCTATTTGGATCCCTTGAATGTATTTGTCTTGTCTAATTGCTCTGACTAGGACTTCCAGTGTTATATTGAAAAGTAATGGTGATAGTGGACATCCTTGCCTTGTTCCTGATCTTAGGTGAAAGGCCTTCAGCTTCTCACCGTTGAGGATAATATTGGCCATGGGTTTGTTATATATGGCTTTTATTATGTTGAGTGAGGTATGTTCCTTCTATCCCAAGGATTTCAAGGGATTTTATCATAAATGGGTGTTGCACTTTGTCAAATGCTTTCTCAGCGTCTATTGATATGATCATATGGTCTTTATTTTTCTTTTTGTTGATGTGTTGGATTACATTGATTGATTTTCGGATGTTGAACTATCCTTGTATCCCTGGAATAAATCCCACTTGGTCATGGTGTATTATCTTTTGGATGTTTTGTTGGATCCTATTGGCCAAGATTTTGTTGAATATTTTTGCATCAGTATTCATTAGGGAGATTGGTCTGTAGTTTCCTTTTTTGTATTGTCTTTGTCTGATTTTTGTATTAGAGTAATATTTGCTTCATAGAATGTGCTTGGTAGTACTCCTTCCTTCTCGATTTTTTGAGAGTTTGTGTAATATAGGGACTATTTCGTTTTTGAGTGTTTGGTAGAATTCATTTGTGAAACCATCTAGTCCTGGGCTTTTGTTTTGGGGGAGGTTTTAATTACTGTTTCAATTTCACTGCTTGTGATTGGTCTGTTTAGGTGTTCTATATCTTCTTTGTCTAGTTTTTGGGTGATTGTATAGTTCTAGGAATTTGTCCATATCCTCTAGGTTTTTGTACTAGTTTCCGTATAGCTGTTTATAGTAATCTCTGATTATTTTTTTGAATTTTGCTGTGTCCGTTGTGATTTCTCCTTTTTCATTTATGATCCTATTTATTTGTGTTTTCTCTTTTTTCTTTGTAAGTGTGGCTAGTGGTTTGTCTATTTTATTTTTTCAAAGAACCAGCTTTTGGTTTCGTTGATCTTCTGGATTGTGTTTTTTATTTCCATTTTGTTTATTTCTGCTTTGATTTTTATTATTTCCTTTCTTAAACTGGCTTTTGGGTTTTTTTGTTGTTCATTTTCTAGTTCTTTGAGACGTGAGATTAAATTGTTTCTTTGGGTTGTTTCTTATATCTTCATGTGAGCTTGTAATGCTATATATTTTCCTCTTATTACTGCTTTTGCTGTGTCCCAGACGTTCTGGAAAGTTGTGTCCTCTTTGTCATTCAGTTCTAGATATTTTTTAATTTCTTCTTTGATCTCTTCTTTGATCCATTGGTTTTCCCGTAGTGTAGGTTTCAGTCTCCATGAGATAAAAAGGTTTCTTTTTTTCTTTTCATGGTTTATTTCCAGTTTGACTCCTTTATGATCGGAGAAGAAGGCTGGTACGATTTTGATCTTAGTGTATCTGTTGAAATTTGTTTTGTGGACTAATATGTGATCGATCCTGGGGTATGTTCTGTGTGCACTTGAGAAAATGTGTATTCAATTTTTGGAGGTGAAGTGATCGATAGATATGTTAATCCCATATGGTCTAGGTACTTATTTAGAGCTTTAATGTCCTTGGCTACTTTTTCTCTTCTTGATCTGTCCAATAGAGAAAGTGGGGTGTTGAAGTCTCCTACTATGTATGTATTTTCTTTAAAGTCTCTTTTCAGGGATGATAATAATTGTCTGATATATTTTGGTGCTCCTTCATTTGGGGAGTATATGTTGATGAGTGTTATATACTCCTGCTTTATTGTCCTCTTTATCATGATGTAGTGACCAGCTTTGTCTTTTTTTATCTTCTTAAGTTTGAAGTCTATTTTATCTGATATAAGTATAGCTGTTCCTGCCTTCTTTCCTGGTCCATTTGCTTGTAGGATTGTTTTCCATCCTTTAATTATTAATCTCTGTTTATCTTTCACAATTAAATGTGTTTCTTGTAGACAGCAGAAGGTTGGGTTCTGTTTTTTGATCCATCCTGCTATGATGTGTCTTTTAATTGGTGTGGTTAGTCCATTTACATTTATAGTTAATATTAATATAATGTCATCCTATTTGTCTTTTTGTTTACCTTTTTGTGATTCTAATCCTTACCTTATTCCGTATTTCCTGGTCTTTCCTCTGTTGGTTTTGTCTTCATGGTTTCTTGTAGTATGTTTTGGAGTGGGGGTTTGGTGGTGATGAATTTCTGTAGGTTCTGTTTGTCAGAGAAGGTCCATATTCTTTCTTTGTAGAGGAAGGAGAGCTTTGCAGGGTAGAGTATTCTTGGTTGACATTTGTTGGCATGTAGTATATTACATATATCTCTCCATTCTCTTCCTGCCTGTAGTGTTTCTTCAGAGAAACCTGATGTCAGCCTGACTGGCTTTCCTTTGTATGTTATTTGTTTCTTTGTCCTCATCATTTTCAATATATTTTCCTGGTCTTGAATTCTCGATAGTTTTACTATCATATGTCTTGCTGTTTTTTTTTCTCTCGTTGTAATGATTTGGAGATCTTCTGGCTTCCTGTATGTTTATTTTTGTTTCCTTTTTATGTTTGGAAAGTTCTCTTCAATTATCTCCTTGAGAAGTTTCTCTGTTCCTTTGTCTCTCTCCTCCCCTTCTGGGATTCCTATGATTCTGATGTTTCCTTTTTTCATGGTGTCAGATAGTTCTCGAAGCTTTTCCTCATTCTTTTTCCTTCGTTTTCCTTTTTCCTTTTCTGTCTTGGTTCTTTCAGTATCTTTATCTTCCAGAGTGCTTATTCTTCCCTCCATGTGTTTTAATCTACTTTTATGGCTCTCTACTAATATTTGTAAATCCTCCATTTCCTTCATTTTCTTCTTTATGGATTCATTCTCGTTTTTCAGTTCTTCATTTATATTCCTCAGTTCTTTGTTCTTTTCATTGAATTCTATTATTTTTTTATTATGGCTATTCTGAATTCTTTATCTGTTAGGCAGATGTAATCTTCTGTGTCCATATTATTGGATTCTGAAGAGGGATTTTCTTTCTGTGGTGTATTGTTTTGAGGATCATTTGTAACTTTTTCCTTCCTGTTGTTGGCCTTCTGCTTTGCTCTGATCGTAGCATTCCTGTGCTTTTGGTGCTGGCGGGCATGATTCTTGGATCTACTTGCTGAGGAGTGTTTGTTGTTTCCTAGTGTCTGAGTTGCCTTGGCTATGGCTGGGTATCTTCCGGTTATTCTTTTTTCACTGTTGAATTTCTGTGTCTCTCATGGCGTGTCTCCAATGTGTTTCCGGTTCTGAGTGGAATTAGGGTAGAAAAAGGGGTGGTGGTTTGTAGTAAAAAAAATAAAAAAATAAAGAAAAAATAAAAAGAAAATTAAAGAAGTAAGAAAAAAATTAAAAAAGGTACTGGGTAGATGTAAACTTGGGGAGAGTTTTGCAGTCCTTTTGCTTTTAGGTTTTTGAGTTTTGGGGTAGGCCCCCTGCTAGGGTTCAACCCCCCCTTTCCAGTGTCAGATGTCCTACTGTCCTACTGTCACTTCTGTCGTTTTATAGTTGCTAGGAGTCTTTCTGTTCTTTCTCTCTCCCCCACCCCCCCCTTTTTTTTCCCCCTTTCCCTCAGTGTTAGCCTGGGGGCTATCCCTTCCCGTGGGGTTATGTCTGGTAGGGAGGGGTCGAGAGTTCTTGATCTTAAGTTTCTTTTCTCCTGCTTGGGCCCCACTACTCCACAAAGGAGTGCAGGGATGGAGGTTGTGGGCAGCTGTTGGTCAAATTTCGCTTCCCCTAGATTCTGGGGGGCCACTGTGCAACCTCCTAGAAGTTGAGTGTGAGGTCATGGGGGGTTGCTGGGCCCTGTCTCCACCAGCTGGAGTTTCCTTTTTGCTGCCCTCCTGGGTACCAAGATGCAGACACTTTGTGGAGGAGAGTGTGGTTGGAGACAGTTCCAGCAGGAGCCTGTATCCCAGGTCAAGTTACCTCCAGTCAGGTTAGAGAAGAGTAGAATTTCCTAACCGCAAGCTACTGGTGTCAGGTTACAGACTAGGGAGGAGGTTGTTTTAGGTGGTCTCAGCAGAAGTTTTTCCTGCCTGACGGTTTCTCAGGCCAGTATATCACCTAGCAACCAGTAGGGGATTAGGACCCCACAGGGTGCTGGCAGTTTGTCCTCCCACCTAAGATGTTACCTAGCCCCAGGTGGGGGATGGAACACAGAGACCCTCGTGCTTTCCTGCACTTCAGAGCTGTCACGCAGGGAAGAGAGGGGGCTCATGGGGTGGGGAAGTGGGGGTCGCGCTCCCTGTTGGTTGGCCAGAGCCCTCTGACCCCACCACAGTTTCTAACCTTGTATTCAGCGGTGCTCCATAAAGCTGGTTTGCCCACCTCTCCTTGCAGTTGTTCCTCCGTGTGGGGTCCAATGTCTTTTCTCTTCTCTTTACTCCAACTTTTCGGTTTATCTTTAATTCTAAAGCACCCACAAGGATGATTGTATTGTGTAGGGCATCCAGTTCTCCTCAGATCGGCTCTCAAAATTAGTGATTTTTCTATCCATGAATCGATATTTTGTGGGGCAGCCTGATCCTAGCGTCTGTTCACCACCATGTTTTGGGGGCGTGTCTCCTTTTTAATATTTTTCTTATGTCTAGAGTACTTATTATTTACCAGACACTGTATTTTCTCACATGCACTATCTTAATGTTCAGAATAATCTTATATTTTAAATAAATTTTTTTGTGGCAGTTTCATTACTATCTTAGATAGTGTTAAACAGCATGCCTAAACTTACGTATTAAGTGGCAGAGCCACAATTTAAAACCAGTTTGGTCAAATAGAAAGAGTCTGTATTTTTTCTTTTTTTTTTTTAAGATTGATTTATTTATACATACAAGTTGGGGTACAGACCAGAGGCGTGGGGTGGCAAAAGGCTTCACCAGAGACAGAGCGGGTAGCAGAACAGGCAGATCAGAAATACACTGCTGAGGGGAGCAGCAGGCGAGGCAGGAGAGGTCTGCCGCACCATGTGGGATTCTCCTGGGCTGGGCATCGAACTCGCATCGCTGCTGCCGACAGCTCCACAGCACAGCACTCAACCGCTGTGCCACCAGGGAGGCCCGAAACAGTCTGTATTTTTAACTTATGTGTTTCATTGCTCAGATCTAGAATGGAACTCCTAATCTCAAAGCTTAAAATAAGGACAATTCTGGGGAAAAAAAAAAAAAAAACCTGTAATATGGATCCGAAAGAGAGACTTGGTTAGCATCTATTCTAATATTCTGGACTCTGTCAGCAGGAACTTTTAATATGTCTTTGCAAAAAAGCTTTCATTTATCTTCCAGCAAATTCATTTTGCACTTACTAGGTTGCCAATTTTTATAATGCAGTGGACATTGCAAGTATTTTTAAAGTTTTCTTTGGTAAACAAACAATAGAAGAGTATTATGTATTTTCATGAACAAAATCCACTCAAATTTGTTTTTACCCCTGACATTGAAGGACAGTTGCAAAGCTGCTTTGCTTTGTCCAAAGTGTCCTCAATTTATCTTTTTAATGAATTCATCCTTCTCTTGGTTTAAGTTAACTTAATGGTTGATTTTGGGATGTGTCAGTTTTGATTATTTCACTAAATTGAAGGGTCAATAAAGGATAAGTAAAATGACTATTCACGTAATTCATTAATCAGTTGTTACAGCTGGAATAGTTTAAATAAAAAGGTTGTACCTGTCCGAAATGTTGATTCAGCCCAAATAACAACACAGATTAAGCTATTAATAGTAGCAAGCCTTATGTTTTATACTAGAAATTGAAAGGTTTTTGAAAGACTTCAAGTTATTTGAGAGACCAATAGTATGTTCTCAAATGAAAAGTATTTTAATTTTTAATAAAATCTCAAGCTTGAATTAGGTTCAGAATTGTCAGGTGATTAGTATATTTCTACAGCTAAAAATTCAGTGCACATTTTTTGATCACTTAGTATTTGATAGTCTTTTCATTTATCCATGTGTGTACCCAACAGTTAAAGGATATTAAAGGTCTGCATGAACTTTGTGGAAGCATAAAATTCTTATGTGAGTTCAAATTCTTAGTCCTATTTATATTTACTGGCCTACTTATCTTTCAAAAGTACTGTAAAATCTAGTTCAGTTAGCCTTTTCTGAATAAGAAAGTGACAGGGTTTATGGATTATTAGTTTTCAGAAAAGGATTATAAAAATAAAAAAAATTGGAGGTGGGAAACCAAAACACACTCATTTTGTTAAAATTGATCTTTTAAAATACAGTTAAAAGCCATTATTAATTTCTTACCTGCCAATCAGTGCATCCATATCCTAGAAGGATTCTGATTCCTATGGAAAAGGCAAACATCTATAGCATGCACATAGTAGCTGTAGGATTGGAATTAGAAAGTATTCAGACCGAAGGGTTCCTGTTGGATTCTCTCCCAGGGCTGTTCTGAATGAAGTATGTCTGATTCCTTAAAACCAAATACTATCCATATGGGAAATTGTGACTGAATGTAAACAGGTCTCCAGGCCAAATTAGTCTAAACTCTTAATGTCCTAGTCCTTGAGTACTTACTTCTCTTGGTATGCAAGAACCTATTTAGAGGTCATTGAGCTTACACAAGGTGTTCACAGACTGGAATATAGCAAGACATCTGCTCAGTGTTTCACGTTTATGTGTACATGTGCCAATGCAATGTTGGAATGAAAAAGAGAGGGGCAAGTGTCTTGAAATTTTTTGAGACAAAAAATACCTGTACATTGGCATTCCTCTCAGGTAACAGCTGTTCTCCCTAACAGGCGCCGTTCCAAATCATAGACTCAGAGGTGAAGCAGTACACCTCTTGACTTTTTTTCTTTCCTGAGGTTTAACCGTTTCTTATCATTTCTTCCAGACCACAGTCCACTCAGTGTGAAACAAAATATTTTTATCATCAATATCATAGATAATTGAAATGAATTAGTTGGCTACTTTCTGCTGCTTAGAGTATTTTTTCTAATATTAATACAGTATTTATCATCTTAGTGCTTTATGTGTTGCTTAAACCTGATTCAATTCTATTTTCCATAAATTAGGGGGTGATCATTCCTGGGGTTCAACTGCTCATGAATTGTTAGGAGCATCCAGTGTCAGAGGCCACCTGGTTCCCTCACAGATCAGTAATGGCTACATCCTTTTTCATCTAAATGTCATAATTTTAGCTTTGGCTCATAGTTGAGGGCTTGTCAACTTTCCTGCTCATCTTCAAACCCTGTTAGAGCTCAGTAGTCACACAGTAGGAAGGCCAATATTTTTCTTTCAGTTTCCTCCAAAGGAAAGGTGTCATTTTCAGAAAAGCTAATAAACACAGGACATTGAGGATACCTTAAATACACAAATATGTTCTCATGTTCTCCCCACCCCTCCTGAATGGAAAATGATCTGAGGAGAAATAGCAAGAAAAGCAATTCATATATATATATATATAAAATATACTTCTGTTGCTTTTAAATCAAATGCTATTTATAAAAAAAAAGAAACTTTACATTTGAAGCTTGACAGCAAATGGAGAAGGAGAAAGAAAACAGAAATAAGAGAAAAGCTTGTCATGAGTAAGGGACAAAAATCAAAGATAAAGTACGACTCTCACAGTTTTCTGTAACATTCATGCTATATTGGAACATGAAGTTACTGCTATTCAGAATTATTAAAGTTGAGATGATTTCAGATATCATTTATTCTAAAGACCTCAATTTAGATTAGGTATAGAGAATGAGGGTAAAGTAAACAGACAGACAGAGACAGAAGAAGAGGTAAAAACGAGTAGAAGAGAAGAGAAAAAAGAAAAGTATGTGAGACTGTCTTCCAGGAAATTTTTTTGGAATTTTTTTTTTCAATTCTAAAATCTAATATACAAAGGTACAAAGAGTGGTGGAGAAAGGAAGTTTATATATTCATTTCATATATTTTTAATCATTTTTTTTCCCTGCCAGTATATAACATTTTGGTTTCCAGCTGTTTATTATCCAAGTAATTTCCTGCACTAGATAAAGCATTACCAGCAGGACTCTAAGATGTTTTATGCTAATGAGAGGAAAAAAAATTTGGACAAGTTGCAAAGCATAGATTTTTAAGTGACATGATAAAATAATCAGAATCTGAATTGGAAGGAAACTTGGGTAACAGCCATTATACTTAATCTGCCAAAATAAATGATTGACATTTTAATTAGATGAGAAAATATAATTATATTTTTAACTCTGAAAGGACCCTTTGCAAGAAAGATGGACACTAACCAGAAAAAAGAAACTTGCAACAACACAAGCACAAAGGACAGAAGGACGCCTCCAGTTTCAGTGTTTATGACATCAGTTATTAATTCTACGGATCATGAAACAAAACTTTTTAAAAAGTTAACTTGCATTTACCCTTTTGACAACAGTTTGCATTACAGTGATTGAATTTTATGAAGAGAATTGTTTACTAGAGCTATTTGTCTTTGTTTTGGCAGCTCTGGCATAAATATTTAATTTAATTTATGTTCCAAATTAAAAAAAAAAAGTCTCATAAAAACCGAGTGGCTGAGCAGTACCTGCTCACTATAAAAAAAATGAGGTTTAAAAAAATCAGGCTTACATATTGCTAAACATAATACAAGGAACAGATACTTGAAAAGAGACTTGTTGTGACTTGAAGGCATTAACTATTTCCATGGTCTATGGAAAGGAGGAACTGGAAAGAGACCAAATATAAGAGGGCTAGCTCTTGAGCTAGAGTCCTACTTCACCAGAATAATCTTGATTTTTAAACTTTTCCTATTGTAAGATGAATCTGATTAATACTTAACACGGGTGCTATCCAGAAAATGGTTAAGTTGAAAATTTAATCATAGAGGAACATACTGTTAATGATAAAGTATAAAACAATGGATTTGCTTTCTTTTAAAACTTGATCTTGAGTTTTAGTTACCAATTGTTTGCATTTTGCCTTAGTCCCCTTGTGCAAATTAAAAATATGGATATTCAAAGTGGGAATATATGGTAAATAATTATGTAAGTCTTTATTTTGTTTAATTCGGCTACTCTTACTGAGGTAATGTTGATCTACACCAGAGTAAATATTTAGGGCTATGGGCTCACAACTCTACAAATGTATGTTACCACAACATGCCCACCATTAAAGTGCTGATAATCCTGCACCATAGTCCATTGGGCCCCTCCACCATTTGTTCCCACCGCCTCCTCTCTCTTCATCTTCTAAGTCTCAGTTCTGCATGCAGATTTCAAGGGTTTGGTTTCTTGTGGTTTTGTCTGTTCCTTTGTTTTTAATATTCCAGAACTCTGTTGTTGCAAATGGCAAGATTTCATGATTGTGGGTTCTTTTTTTTTTTTTTTTAATAACTGAGTAGTATTACATTGTGCATCTATACCATCTCTCCTTAGAATGTTTTCATATTTCAGGTATTGGAAATAGTACTGTAATAAAAATAGGTGTGCAAATGTTCTTCCAAATTAGAGTTCTTGTATTCTTTAGGTAGATACCGAGGAGAGGGATTGCTGGCTCATATGGTAGGTCCATTTTTTAATATTTTAAGAAACACCCATACTGTATTCCATAGAGTTTGACCCATTCTTCAGAGTGTACCCATACACAGTGCAACCTGGGGGTTCCTTTTTTCTCCATAACTTGGCTGACACTTGTTTCTGGTCTTTTGATATGAACCATCCTCATGGATCAGGGATGGTATCTTTGTGGTTTTGATTTGCATGACCATGATGAGAAACATTTTTTCATGTGCCTTCATCTGCATTACTTCTTTGCAGAGGTATCTACTTAATTCTTTTACCTTTTTTTTCAAGATTTATTTATTTATGCATACAAGCTGGGGTACAGGCCAGAGGCGTGGGGCAGCGAGAGGGTTCACCAGAGACAGAGTGGGGAGCAGAACAGGCAGATCAGCAGAAACACACTGCTGAGGAGAGCAGCGGGCGAGGCAGGAGAGGTCTGCCACGCCATGTGGAAATCTGCCTGGCCGGGCGTTGAACTCACTTCGCTGCTGCTCTGCCCACAGCTCCACAGCACAGCGCTTAACTGCTGCGCCACCAGGGAGGCCCTCCTTTACCTATTTTTGGTTGGGCTATTCTTTTTTCATTGAATAATATGAATTGTTAGTAGATTTTAGATATTAACCTTTGTCATATGATATGCAAATAGATTCAGCAGGGTGTCTTTCATTTTAATAAGTTTGTTTCTTTGTGCAGAAATTGTTAATTTGATATAATCCCATTTATTTTGACTTCTCTTGTTTCTGTAGTCAAGCTCCCAAAGACATTACTGAAGCCAATGTCTTAGTGTTTTGCCTATTTTCTCTCTATAATTTGTAGTCTTAAACATTTATGTATCTGATCCCTTTTGACTTAATTTTTATGTATCATGTGAGACAACATCCTAGTCATTCTTTTGCAGGTGGCTGTCCAGATTTCCTGGAACCATTTATTGAATACTTTCCTTTCTCCTCTGTATACTCTTGGCTCCTTTGTCCTTGTTAAATTAACTATGCCTGTAAGTTTGGGTTTATTCCTGAGCTCTCGATTTTCTTCCATTTGTGTGTCTAGTTTTTTTCCAATACTATATTGTATTGATTACTGTTGCTCTGTCATATAATTTGAAGTCTGAGAGCTTAATCAAACATTCTTTTAATCAGAATTGCCTTGGTTATTCAGAGACTTTTGTGGTTTTATGCAAATTTTGGTACTATTTACTCTATTTCTTGAGGAAAGTGATTTTTGGAATTTTGATAGGGATCTCATTGAGCAGTGTACGAGGCAGGAGAGGTCTGCTGCACCATGTGGGAATCTCCCTGGCTGGGGATGAAACTCATGCTGCTTTGTGTATGATAGTTATTTAAAAATACTGCTGTATATACTATTCATTATGTTCAGGTATTTTTTTTTTTTCTATCTCAGCTTCTTGAGCGTTTTTAACATAAATGGGTGCTGGATCTTGTCTGATGATTTTTTTGCATCTATTGGTATGATCATTTGATTTTTATCTTTCCGTTTATGGTGTGGTAAATTACATTTATTTGAAGATGTTAAGCCATCTTTGTCTCTCTGGACTAAATCACATTTTAATGTATTTATGAATTTTTTTTGGCTAAGATTTTGAGTATTTTTTGCATTTGTGTTCATTAGGGATATTGGTCTATAGTTTTCTTTTATTGTGATACCCTGATCTGATTATGGTACTAGGGTGATGTTGGCCTCTAAAATGTGTTTAGAAACATTCCCTCTTCCTCAGTGTTTTTGAAGAGTTTGAGGAACATAGGTTCATCTTTAAAGGCTCAGTAGAACTCACTAGTGAAATAATCCAGTCCCAGGCTTGGAGACCTATGATTACTGTTTCAATTCCCTTGCTTAATAATGGTCTGTTCAATTTTCCTATTTTTCTTGATGCAGTATTATGAGATTGCATGATACTAAGAACTTGTTAATTTCTTCTAGATACCCAATTTGTGACTTAGATATATTCATATTCTCTAATGATTCTTTGTATTTCTTTGGCTATGGTAACTTTTCTTTCATTTCTTATTCTTTTTATTAGCATTTTTCTCTCTCTTAGTGACTCTTTTGTTTATCTTTTCAAAGAGCCAACTCTTGGTTTTATTGTTCTTTTAACTGTCTTTTCACTTATATTTTGTTCATTTTTGCTATATTTTTTATTTAATTTTTTTCAACTAAATTTTGTTTTCATTTGTCCTTTTTCTAGTTCCTTTTAGTGTAAGATTAAATGAATTTTTGACGTTGTCCTATATACCTAATATAGGACTGTATTGCTATAAACTTCCATCTTAGTAGTTCCTTTTTTATTGTAGGTGCCAGAAGCTTCTGTCTTGTCATTTGTCTCGAAGTATTTTTTAATTTTCCTTTGATTTCTTCATTATCTCAAAATCATTCAGTACCACATTGTTTAGTCTCCACTTACTTATGAGGTTTTTCCCACTTTCTTTCTTGTGGCTGATTTCTAGTTGATACCATTGTGATCAGAGAAGATAGTTAATATGATTTCAACCTTATTGAATTTATTGATACTTTTCTGTGACTCAATATGTGGTCTATCCTTGAAAATGTTCGATACGTACTTGAGAAAAATGTTCATTCAATTTTCTAGGGATGGAGTGCCCTATGAATGTCTATAAGTCTATCTGATTTAATTATCATTTATGGTGGTGTTTCCTTGTTGATTTCTAATCTCTGATCTTGCCATTGATGTAAGTAGGGTGTTCAAGTCCCCCACTATTATTGTGTTGTTAATGATGTCTGTTTGTAGTTGTTTAATGTATTTTGATTCTCCTTTCTTTGGTTCATATATATTGATGACTTATATCTTCCTGATGTACTGATTCCTTAATCATTATATAATGTCTATCCCTGTCTCATGTCCAATATTGTGTAAGTTTGAGCTTTCCAGGTAATGTAATTTAAAGCATTAACATAGACTAAAAACCCCTTGTCAGTCACACGTTGGCCTTACTAGGTCATCATTTATTATGCAAGTTTTCCTGGAGGTTAGATGGAGCTCTTTGGGAGAAAGAATCTATTTTAGGCTACTATATTTTCATAAGAAAGCATCAACTTTGTTTTTTCATAAGTCTAAAATCTAAACTAGATGAATATTGCTTAGTCAACACCTCTGGGTATTCTGTAGGCACTTATGATAAGTAGAGTTTAATTGACTATAAGTTGTCCATTGCTCAAAAGGTGACATTTACCCATTTTTTCTTTATTCTTTCAGAAAAAATTTGCATATACAAATATTATTTGCATGCTAGTACATAATCTTCCTTCTCTCCTGCACAATTTGGGCATATTAGACATCTGTTCCCCAAATTTACAAACTTTCTAGAATATCTTTCCATATAAAGACATCTATTTCATTTTTAATGATTACACACTTTTTCAAGGTACAGTTTAACACAGTCATTTGGCCAAAATGTACTTACCTGCCCCATATTGTTTAACATATTTGGTAGTTTCATGGACAGTTTTTAAAGTAATCTTACCCAGACCCTAATGAAGTGTTTTGTTATGTACTAAATAGTTTTGGACTGAGATATAAATGTCATATTTAATAATTCACTCGCATTAAACAGATAAGGAAATCTCCACATGGAGTGGGCAAACTGGACTGAGGAAGCAACATATATATATATATATAAAAGTGAAATACTCAGTAGTTTTGATGTTGTACCAAAGGTTTTGGAGAGGAACCTCCTGTTGAATAGCAATTTGACTTGGCACTAACAATAGTCCAAATATTGCATCCTTTGTTTTGCCAAAATCTGGCAGCTGTTAGAAAAATGTCATGCAGGTGTAGACGAGAGCAGCAGAAAAGCGAATTTGTTTCCAACCATGATGAATAACTCTAGACACATGGTTTAGTCTTTGTCACACATCTGTCCACAGACTGTGCCAATCTGCTCTGAGGCTTTTACCAATGTGCAGCACAATGAGAAAATAAGGACAGTGTGATTAGTTTTTGATGGCATTACATTTAATTGTTTGAGTTAGTTTTTTAACCTGAAGAGTTATTCTTTATTCTGAGAGTAAGACTTTTTTTTTAAATTTTGGTGATTGATATATGTTTTCCTACCTAAATGCTAGGGACCAATGTTCTGACCAACACCTATTACTTGGTGAAGGAGGATTCTCCACTTTAGTATGAGATGACCAAACATATGACACCTGACAATTGTCAGGTGACATTGAGAGTTTATAAGTCACACTCATGGTCTGGAGGAGGAGGACACTGCATACAGAGGAAAGAGAAAGGATTGCTGGAGATAGTCCTTGTAGTAGCAGGAGTGTGGAGTGACCCCTTCTTTCAGCAGGAGGTGTGGTTTGATTATTTGAATAATTCCCTGGGCTGTAGGGAAATGAAATATACTACATTGAGGACTGGGTGGAGGGATGCTTGTCTGGCTGATAGGTTACCTAGCCAAGTGGGAAGACTTTCCAGCTGGGTGGGAGACCAAATCTGTTGAGAGTAGGAGAACTCATGATTAGGCCTTTGGGGGGCTGTGTGAAGTTGAAATATATCAAGGCAGCCCTTAACATTTTAGGCTTCATAACACAATTTTGACTTGAATTGTGACCCTACTCAATAGGCAATGTTAAATTGGTGGTTAGAAGTTGTAAGTTTCTAACCATTTATACACATTTTGAGTGGTGCAGTTCCCATCATTGCATCAGGCTTTGGCTCTGGACAATGAGATGAAGGGCTCAACAGCAGTCATGTGGGGGATGTTGGCATCAGAGCATGTCTCAAACAGGAAGAGACTACTTAACATGGCTTGGTGCGAATAAGCTTTTGACTGGAAGTGAGAAAAAGGCCAGGGCAAAGTCTTCAAAACTGTCGATGGGATTGGAGTTTGTCTGAATTCATGACCAAAGCTCCATGAATCTATAAAAAATGGCCTCTTCCTTTGTACACGAGTAAACAGACAAACCATTCTCTGTCATGCCTTGAGGAAGCAAGTAGCAGCAAGAGAAATCAATAAATAGGAATATAGACTTACACACATACTGTTGATGGAATAAAAAGAAAGGATAGTTTCACATTTGCAGGAGAAACTTGCCCTTGAAAATCAATTGTCCATATGTACATTATTGACAAGTTTCATCTGGACAAAAATATCAGGGAATTTATCATCATGAACAGTGACTGAACCTCTGTCTTAGTTTTCTCATTTGCAACATAGTGATTGATGCTGCTATCTACCTCATAGGGTTGTCATGAGGAGTGAGTAACATAGCATATGCAAAGTGTTCTACAAGATTGGTTCACAGTAGGCACTCAATAAAACGGAGACTTAGACAGTGAGACCCAATGGCAAAGTGACAATGAGTCTTGGATTTTAAAGTTGCAGCCAAATTTTCAGGAGCATTTCTATTCTGAATGTAGAGGTCACAACTGTAAAGCTTTTGCAAATCCCCCCCCCCCAAAGAATCAAATTAGTGTCAAGAAGTCAACAAATAGGTATATCTATATAAAACTCCTCAGATGCTCATTTCAAAGTGTGAAATGCACACATCGCATTTCAACACAAATTGTAGGGTGTTTCGGGCCATAAATTTCCTCAGCCTGGATCAATGGCTTCACTTCACCACTGCCTATTTTCACTTCAAATTGTGTTTTGCTAAAGAGAAATTAAAAATTAAACCTACAGTGTCCTGGCTTAGTTTGGAATTATATCACACATATTTTAATAAAAATTAAATGGTCAACAGGGATTTTGCTCTCCCACTCACTTCTATAGGTACAGGACGGCAATAGCTACATAGCTGTCATGTGTACTTTATTAGTTTTACACCATTTCTGTGTCACAGATTCCTTCTAACATTCCCTGGAAGAATTTTAGGGTTTAAGTGTTATGGCAATAAGTTCAAATGAAATTATGAAGTACAACTGTTCCCCAAGCTATTTCAAGTTGTCTATCTGTATATGACAAAAAGAGTTTGTAAAAGGTGAAAAAGATGTGATTTTTTTAAATTTATTTATTTATGCATACAAGCTGTGGGACAGGCCAGAGGTGTGGGGCGGCAAGAGGGTTCACCAGAGACAGAGTGGGGAGCAGAACAGGTAGATCGACCAAAATACACTGCTGAGGGGAGCAGTGGGCGAGGCAGGAGAGGTCTGCCGTGCCATGTGGGAATCTCCCCAGCCAGATGTCAAACTCGCATCACCGCTGCCTATAACTCTACAGCGCAGCGCTTAACCGCTGTGCCACCAGGGAGGCCCAAAAAGATGTGATTTTTAACAGGAAAAAATATACTTTCAGAAAAAATTATAAATTATTATTGTAAAGTCAGTTATTATCCCTAGAAGATTCATTATCCTATGCATAATTTCAAAAAGGTGAGAAGAGTAAAGACTAAAGAATATAAAAGTTAAAATGTAAGGATTGGACATGTTGGCTGCCCCTTTAAGAGCCGAGGGGAAAGGTAAGTAATCTGATACTAAGTGCCAGACACTATACTAAATTGACTCTTATAATCATTTACTGATTTGATGCCTCCATAGCTCTTCAAATTTAAGTACTTGAATTTGTGTTAGGGTAGTCTAATCACCATAACAAATATCAGAATATATTAGTGGTTCAAACAGTAAACATTTCTCACTTACATGTCAGTCCAATACGGGTCAATGGGAATTAGAAAGTAGAAACTTGAACCAGTAAGTTTTATTTATTAGAATCATTCAGAATTCAGCTTCTTCTATCTTACTGTTCCAGGACTCTTTAAGACTTTGAAATACTCCACTGCAACACTTGATTAGAAAGTGTGAGAAAGAGTGAAAGATGACTAACGAGGGCTTCAGGAACAGGGCCAAAGTAATAAATGGCTTACCTATCTTCCATTCACATTTTATGAGTCAAGTCAATCACATGCCCTAAGCTAACTGCAAAGGAGACTGGGAAATGATCGTAGTCAGCTAGTCTTCCCCAAATAAAATGACTCTGATTTTCAGTAAACACACTATCATATATTTGCTACAGTTTAACTAAGACAATTTTATATACTTAAAGTTCGAGAAGTTAAATGATTTATTCCAGGTAATAGAACAGTATGTGATAGTACTGGTTTGCCTACCTTGTGATATCTGGTGATCACATTACATCAGAAATTCTCTTTAGAAAAATTTGCAGAAATTAGATTTTCAAACTTAGTGACTTTAATAAAATTGTATAAGGATGCCTTGACAGCAGTTGACAAAAATCTGAACATTTTTAGTATTTAGTAGACAAGCATAGGATAAGTTTAAAGACTGAAATATGTATGATACATACATACCTTAAATTATAGATATCTTTATCTGGCATTCATTATTCATTATTTCCTGTAAATCAGTGTATGACTTTCTGGAGACATTATGAATTAGATTATCAAGGAGCTCTGCCAACTTTCTTACAGTGTTACCGTTTATGTTGCAACTGGATGGATATATTGTCACCATACTTTTCTTCCAAATGTCTCATGATAATTCAGGCTAGGTTGTGGTTTTTATACTGGCATAAATTCAGCTATTATAAATCTGAGCTCTTCACTCAGTAACCATAATGCATAGGCAAGGATTCTGACCGCTTGTGGAATGATCTACTGAATTTATTTTCCACGATCCATTTGTTTCACTCCTAAAACCAAATCTTTTTAAAAATACAGGATCATTTGATACTAGCTGATGCAGAAATTGAGCTATGCATTTTTCTATGACCTAAGATTATATAAAATACAGAATAAGGGAATAAATCAGGTCTCTTAATCTAGAGTCATTTACATCTAACAAATGTGAACAATATGTTCAGATATCTGTAGTCTTTTTTGGTCGTTTGGCAGAATGCAAAGTACTACACAGTTGGTTGGGGAAGTCTGGAGTTTGGGTTCTGATTCTGGGAGCACTGACTATAAATTCATTCATTCATGCAGTGTACTTCATACATTAATTCAGTCAGCATGTGAATGCTGACTGCCTACAATGTATCAGGAACTGTGATGTACTGCAAGTATACAAAGAACTTAGAAACAAAGGGAAAATGAGTTTTGTGTTGTAGTAAACATTTTATGATCTAAGAATTCACAGTGGACCAGGGTAGAGCTGTACATAGGTATTTTGAATAGACAAGTCCCCAATTACATTGGCTAACAGTAAGAATGGCATATAAAGGTATAATAGAAATTTTATGTAATTAGCCTTATTTTTATATAATTAACCTTTCCCTTTATAATTATCCTTATTCGTGCATTCTTTATCTGGGTTAACGAAAGCAGTATATGAACATACTGAGGTGTTGTACAAAAGATTAAATATATCCTAAAGATGGACAGAATTAGAAAAGGGGAGGGCAGTCTGGACAGATCACCTCTACCTACCTCTATATCTTGACATCTAGATACATTTGAGTTGTTCAGGGTTAGAGTGTAGAAAGGACTAAAGGGGCAATGAATGAATATGAGAATGATACAGCTTCTGTAACATGTCATCTGGTAATTTAAATTGGTTTAGAATAAAAATGAATTGAACTTTAGTTGTATTTGTAATCCTTTCCTTTAAGAGGGTACCTTAGTAAAAATAAAAATTGTCATTTCTTTTTTAAAGAGATTTGTTTATTTATGCATACAAGCTGGGGTGCAGGCCAGAGGTGTGGGGTGGTAAGAGGACTCACCAGAGACAGTGGGGAGCAGAACAGGCGGATTGACTGAAGTATACTGCTGAGGGGAGCAGCAGGCGAAACAGGAGAGGTCTGCTGAGCCATGTGGGAAGCTCCCTGGCCGGGGATCATGTGCAGTGTCTCTGGATAGCTTCATAGTGCTGCGCTTACCTGTTGCACCACCAGGGAGGCCCGATTTTTGTCATTTCTATAATAGTAGTAGAAAGAAGATATATATGGCTTATTCTTTTTTAGAATGTCTATGTACACCTGAAATTTTTCACAAAATAGCAAAATTTTCTATGAAGATCATAAAAGGGAATAAAATGCTAATTTATTATTTTACTATGTATCATTACACTTCAGAATGACTCAAAAACCCGTGTTTGCTCTTAACCAGCCTGGGATTTTCTGAAAATGAGGGCATAGCATTTAGCACGGGCAACACAAAAGAATGACATATGTTGAAATAGCGTAAGAATTGGCATTTGATAAAAATTCCTGGTATTAGATTATTCAAAGAAACCATGCATAATTTTGCTAATGCCTAGTGTTCTTTTCTTTTGTCATGTCCCCTTCTTTCTTCCTCCAAACTGGATCTTTATTTGTTGTCTGCACCAAACCCCCCAGCATCCTGCCCTCATTTTCATTCTCCAGGGTCCTGAAATCTCTGTTCACTTACTTCTTTTAATATTGATCTTTAGTCTTACCTAATATGGTAACTACAAAATACTTAGATTATGCTATGATGGCAGGAGAGGTCATGATTTTCACCAAGAGTGATAAAAAAGATTATGGAAGATTATGATACAGTTTGGTCTCTTTTACCCTTGAACCATTCACTTTTTCTGCCAACTCATGTCTATTAAATTCGAAATCCAAGGGATTCTGTTATTTCATCTCTTCACACTCAAACCTCCTTGGAGAATGAAGTGGGGGGTGGCAAAGAAATGTTATCTGAATAAATTTTCAAGATGGGTATATTTTGTGCTAAGTTCCATTAAAACTCCAAGTGGGAAAGTGTTTATGAGGGCCGCTGTGTCACTAATGCACCACTCTACAGTCTGCACAGGAAGATTGGTTTTGTTTTTGTAATGACTTTTTGAAGATCGAAAGATTATGTTCATTGTGACCTTTTGAAGAAATCTTGTAAATGCTTTCTTTAGAATTTCCCCTCCATAACTAAATGAATGGAATATTCTTACTTAATAGCAGGTGTTTTACATTTTTTTTTCTTTCTTCATCTTCAGGAGAGGTAGGGAACAGAACAAAAGAGACACAGAAAAGAAAAGCCAAAGGGAAATGTAAGATGGCCCTTCCACATAGAAAGCTGTTTGATATAGAGAAAGAAGCTTGGTGACTAAAGTCAGAAAGCTTGATTTCAAGTCTATTCTCCAGTCATATGAGGTTACACACATTGCTTGCTGCTCCTTATGTTAGTTTTCTTATACCCTTATATGGAGATATTTCATAAAGCTCATTCTTACATTTCACTGAGAATTAAGGAAATAAAAATAAAGCAACTATATATTGCCTGACTCTTCATAGTGACTAAACTATGTATTTTTTCCTCCTTTCCATTTTCTTTTTTTAAAAAGATTTATTTTTATTTTTGCATACAAGCTGGGATGCAGGCCAGAGGTGTGGGGCGGTGAGAGGATTCACGAGAGAGAGTGGGGAGCAGAACAGGCAGATTGACCAAAATACACTGCTGAGAGAAGCAGAGGTCGATACAGGAGAGGTCTGCTGTGCCATGTGGGAATCTCCTCATCCGGGCGTGGAACTCGTGCTGCAGCTGCCGACAGATTTATTTTAGTTGGGGCTTGGTCAAAGCAACAAAACTTGGAATTTTGAGGAACCAATGGTGTATAAAGGTCACTATACTTGCAGAACCTGATAAAAATCATCTGTTCTAGTCTCTACAGGGCTTTTTCCCTGTTATATGCTGATTACAGAGCCATGTGTACAAATTAATATTTACTCATGTCATTCATTGAAAAGGTAATAAATATATTTACTCTATAGTTTTATATTTTATACTTTTATTTTTGATCACTCCATCCTTAGTTTTCTTGCCTTCTTTCTCTAACATACTGTTGCTGTGAAGTCAATGAGACAAAGAATACACAGATAGGTGTTTGCCTTGGGTTAGAAGCAAAGTATCCAATTTCAAAAGATGGGTTTACTAAGACTCTGTAATCAAGCAACCAAGATGTACAAGGTGTCAAATAATCTCATGTTGCATAACTTAGACAGGCTATGTGCAAAGGTCTTCGGGGAGCTCCTCGGGGAATGGAAGTGGGAGGTAAGATAAGTGCAAAGCCAGTTCTTTGCAAGACCAGGGCCAGAGAACTCATTGGGTTATAAATTTGGCCAAAGAGGAATGACCAACAGTTCAAACTATATCATGGGAAGAAGATGCTGAGCTCAGACTTTATCTGAACCTGCCCCTTATCCAAAGTTCACTGGGATGAGTCATAGTTAAGAGTCTCCAGATGACAGTGGTATTAGAAGCCAGAAGGCATTAGAGGCTCTCATTTTCTGTCAAGTTTAAAAGTACTTACTAGCTTGTAATAAGAGATTTTAAATCTAGGTCTAGTTTCTAAGAATTCTGGGCAAGGACAAGCCAAGAGGGCTATTGGGATTCCTGTTGCGAGAGCCAAGCTCTGTTTAGCCAGAACACTCACTAGGATTTGTGAGGCTGAAGTCTCAGTGCTGAAGTCTCTGAACACTTACTTCACCCCATGAAATAGGGCCAACATTAAGACCCAAAGACCTTGTCATACACACCTAAGTTTCACCAGAGGCACATGAAATTCTGTGATGTAAGAAATACTATTCTTGCACTGATTTTTCCCCCCTCTTATCTACAACTTATTCTTTGTGATTCATTCCTCAACTTTTCCTGCACATTGTGATTATTTTTCTTCCAGCTTACATGTTAAGAGTAAAGTTAGGGATGGTGGTATAAACAGGTAACTTGGATGTATTAAAGGTAAAAACTCAAACTATACTCAAACATCAATAAACCATCTCCAAAGAAAAGGACCCAATGTTCAAAGAACCAGGTTCTATGGAAGTGAATTGGTATTTTGTTCAGATCCCATTGTTAGAAAGGGACCTATAGTGAAATGGAACATTTTGGGTTAACTTAACTACAAATGTCATGTTAATATTTGGAACATTGTTTGAAAAATGCACACATGGTCATATTTTTTTTTTTTTTTTTACATACAAGCTGGGGTACAGGCCAGAGGCGTGGGGCGGCGAGAGGGTTCACCAGACACAGAGCGGGTAGCAGAACAGGCAGATCAGAAATACACTGCTGAGGGGAGCAGCGGGCAAAGCAGGAGAGGTCTGCCGTGCCATGTGGGATTCTCCCTGGCCGGGCGTCGAACTCGCGTCGCCGCTGCCGACAGCTCCACAGCGCAGCGCTCAACCGCTGCGCCACCAGGGAGGCCCCCACATGGTCATATTTTAATATTTGACGCACATGAGCATAAACATTTTCCTGCATCTTTGAGGAGTATGCCCTTTGACTCTCCCACCCACCCATAGATCTTTTGTCATTGCCATTCGTTCTTTATTTTTTTATTTTATTTTTTAAAGATTTATTTATGCATACAATAGCTGAGTGCAAGCCAGAATTCTGGGGGGCTGGTAAGAGGATTCACACGAGACAGTGGGGAGCAGAACAGATCTACTGAAATACACTGCTGAGTGGAGCAGTGGGCGAGTCAGGAGAGGTCTGCTGCACCATGTGGGAAACTCTCTGGTCTGGGATTGAACTCATGCTGCTGTGGCTCTCAATAGCTTCATAGTGTTGCGACTTAACCCACTGTGCCACCAGGGAGGCCCCGGCATTTATTCTTTAAATATTTTAGTAACTGGCTCACTGGCTATCTCGCCAACATTTCTCCTGTCATAAGTCTTAAATATTTACATATCTACAGAGAAGACATTTCTAATAACATGTGAGTAATAATAAGCTCTAAGTTTTTAGAGCACTTCATTTCCTGTTTTTCCTGCATTCTGTCCTCAGAATAATGGTGATACTAGACAATTTTCATGACCAAGAACTCTCTTTCATAACTTCAATTTCACACACACTTTCTAGGCAAAATCGTTTTACATCATGTCCTCATATCCAATAGTTTTTCAACATCACTTCTTCCAAGCTGGGTGACAGTTTCATCTTGCACTCTTTGACCACATTTCCCTCCTTGTCTGGTTTACATTACAACACCCATCATTGTAATCACTTCCTATATATGCTCTCAATTCTCCTGTCCTCTCTTGCTCTCTCCTTCTGTCATCCTTGCCTTTTAACATTCAATTTCCAATTTATTTTTTGCTGTACTGATGGAAGTATGAATAGGACTCACACACACAACACACACACACACACACACACACGCACGCACACACACACAGCCATGCTGCCTCCTTTTTCATGCTTTCTGTTTGTTAATTAGTTAATGTTTTGCTAGGATAGAAACAAATGCAAGAAAACTTTCACATAATTCTACCAAAATATTAATTTACTTCATTTGAGCCCTATATTTTTCCTTTCTTTATAAAACACCGTCTTTATTCATTTTATGACCAAGAGCCATTTGCACCGAAATCTATCCTCTCTTCTACAGTTGTAGCATCTATTTTCCCCTTCTTTCCTGTATTATAAAGTTTTATCTTCTTCCTGGATCATTTCACATACAAGTGCAATGATATTTTCCATTAAAGTAGTGTGTTGGCCTCATATCTGCATTCACACACCCCAGTTTCCATTAGTAAGTTCTCAATTTCCTTGGAAAAGCTGTGTACACTAATTTCTCCCTTCCCATTCTCTTTTCACATTATTGAAAATAGTCATTCATGTTCATCGCCCTCTGCCAAATGGTCTTACAAGGCATCAATGAGATTCCCTTTGTCAAATTTGGACAAGTTAGGTCCTTATTTTACTCTTCCTGTTAGTATACTTGGCAGAGCTGATGACTATTTACAGAAAAGTTCTTGATCTCTTAATATTTATTTCTAATAGTTCTCTTCCCACTTTGTTGCATTATCCTTTTAAGTGTCACTTACTGATTATTTTTCCCCCTTTGGGACTTCTGAGCTTGGGAAGTCCCCTTGAGACTTCTCCAGCTCCTATTTTATTCTTTTGATCCTAATTTACACCCTAGTTGATCTCATTCAATCTCATGGCAATAAGTGCTTTAAATACGCTATCATTGTATATTCTGACATGACCTCTTCTCTGAATTCCATACCCACATATTTTTCTTATATGCCCACCTGTATGTCTAATGGCCAATTCAAAATGGAAGAAGAGGCCCTCCCTGGTGGCACATGGTATTTAGTCTCAGCACTATGAACCTATCGGCAGCCACGGTAGCACGAGTTCAATCCCCAGCCAGGGAGCTTCCCACAGGGCTCACGAAACCTCTCTCGTCTCCCCTGGTGCTCCCCTCAGCAGTGTACTTCAGTAGATCTGCCTGTTCTGCTCCCCACTCTGTCTCTGGTGAATCCTCTCACCCCCCACCCTGCACCTCTGGCCTACACACCAGTTCTTACATGCATAAATAAATAAACCTTTAAAAAAATGGAAGAGTACATTTTATTCCCATCCACCTCCTAAAAATTCATTCCTCCTGTAATCTAACTATTCTCTAATCTTTGAATTTCTTAGAACAACGAATTGAAGCACCTTCTCTCTCGTGCCTTATATCTTATTCTCACATGAGTAGCAAATTGTCTTGGCTGCTAGATTTGAAAAGACATGAAATTTGGTCTCTCCCTTTATCTTGGTTGTATTACCCTATTCTGTTAAAATCATACATTCTCTCTCTCATAAATCTGTGAGAGTTTGAGTCCATAGTGGTTAGAGTGGCATGAGTAAATAACCATAGATCAGCCTGGTACTCATACTTAGGAAATAGGTGTATTTTTTGCCCTTGACCTTAAATGTTTCCCTCTGGGTCACAAACAGAACAGTTCTGGACTGGGAAACAGAAGAATTATTTGTAGCAACACTATCAACAATTTATATTATCCAGATATATTTGCTCTACCAAGAACATTGTGTGTGTGTGTGTGTGTGTGTGTGTGTGTGTGTGTATGTATACACACACATATACATGCAACTTTGTCTTAGTTTTCTCAGTGACCAAATAGGACCTGATGTACAGAATTTTCTCCTTCACAAAATTGGCTCCTTATAATAACAAAAAGAATATATTTTTGAGAAACTGAAAAAATAAATCAAGATACATGTTAAGATGTTATACATCACACAGGGGATCTTGCAGGAAAACAATAAATTTCTCACTTCCCCAGGCCTGCTTTCTTATGATTGCACAATTTAAAACCACAGTCTTATGCCCCCCAAATAAACTTATATTGTATCTGTTTATCCTGAGTGTAAAAGCAAAGTAAAATACAAGTCTGAACCAGTAAAATGAGACCAAAAAAAAAAAAAATGGGGGTGAGAGAATGAGAGAATTGTGGGAGGAAAAGAACTATTTAAAGTTTGCTGATATTAAAGACTTAATTTTGTCATTTTGCAGAATGAGTTAATGGATTAAACTTGTGACTGTTTTATGTAGTTTTGTCAGAAAGTGATGTGTCAGAATTTTTACATCTGAGATACTTTCTCTTTTAAACTGACTGGAAGCATCAATCATAAGTAAAATTTTCCTGCTGATAGTTCTCTTTTCTCTTTTTATCAAAAAAGAGGAATTCATATGTGATTTTTCAAGGGAAATAGGAGTAGAAGAAAGCCAGTTCATTTCAAAGACACTTTAAAGCCACCTGAATTTCTATTTAACTTTGAAAACAAACTTAAACTGATATTCTGAAATCTATTAGCAATCACAGTGGTGCAAGTTGCCATTATCATTCCTTACACCTTGAGTCAGGTGAAACCTCCTAAAATATGAAGCCTGTAGATTCTGAGAGAGAGTAAGGAAAGTAATTTTTATGAACCTACTAGATTTTCACTATAATTTGTGTCTTCACATTCAGAGTTGATCTCATTTATGACTGTCAAGGTAATTGAGCTGAGTGTTAAGTCTCCCATTAAATAAATGAGGTTACTGAGGCTCAGAAATTAAAAGACTTGCCCAAGGTTATTCAAGTAATAAATAGCAGATTTAGGAATCAAGCTCAGATCTTTTCCTTGAAAGTATGACCTCTTTGACATAGTCTATTTTTACCTTAGAGCTCTTTTATTTTTTTGGAAAAATGAAAATTTTTTAAAAGATTTATTTATTAATGCATACAAGCTGGGGTACAGGCCAGAGGTGTGGGGTGGTGAGAGTATTCACCAGAGACAGAATGGGGAGCAGAACAGGCAGATCGACAGAAATACACTGCTGAGGGGAGCAGCAGGACAGCCAGGATAGGTCTGCTGTGCCATATGGGAATCTCCCAGCCGGGTGACGAATTCACATCCTGCTGCTGACAGCTCCACAGTGTAGCGCTTAACCATTGCACCACTAGGGAGGCCTCCTTTCTGAGAACCATCAGGTAAATAGAGCTGAAATTTAGATACACGTTTGCAGTCATTAATTTTAAATGGAAATATGTAAAGACGAGAGTGAGAGTGACAGAGAGGAAATCTACCTACATAAGTGTGACATAATATGAAGTTTCTTAACACAAGATTCATAAGACATTTTCTCTTAGTCTCAACTCTCACACTAACACTAACCAGCTCTTTGACCTGGGACATCACTTGGGAGCTTAAAGCTTTATCTTAAAATAAGGATATTGAACTCAATGATCTCTTAATCCTTTTCAGCATAAAAAAATATTATGTGTTTGTGAGTGGGAGTTAGTTGAAGTATTTTCCTGTTTTGAAAGTCATATTAGTAATGCATTGAAAGGGGAAAAAGGAAAGGGGATGAACCATGTTTCATGCTTTAATGCCACACCTTGCTTTTTATGCATACAACATCATCAAATTCCCACAACCAACCTGCGTGTCAGCTCTTATTAACCCCATTTTACTGATGGAAAATGATTCAGAGTGAAGCATTTCACCAAATCCCTAACAAGATACAATATCTAAGGAGTCTCTGAAAGGTTTAGCTTGAAGAGAAAAATGTTTTCCAACTTTACAAATGCCTAAATCTTAATTTCCAAGCTGGTGAGTTAAATTTATTATTTTTAACATTTGTTCAAAATATGTACATTGGTTAGCTTATTGCAAGATAATGGAGATGAGAACCCTTACAATTTCAGTATTCTTGGTGAAATAACTAAAGAAAGTTAGGAGGAGAATAAAATCAAAAGGAATTTGCAGAGATAGGCAGAGAGGCAGCACAGACCTTGCAGGTTTATTGGTCAAGTTGAGGATTTTCATCTTTTTCTTAAGGAAAACAGGACATATTTAAGGATCACCAAAGCCAGACTATAATCCAAAAGGACTGTTGTAGAATCAGAGAGAAGACGATGAACTAGTTATGATGGCATTGCAGTGAGTGAGGAAAGAGAATAAATGACTTATATTAGAATGGTAGTATGGAGGTGGGTGAGCTGAATTGATTTGACAAATGCATATGAGATGAAACTGACGGAACTTGGATATTGATGGCAAGGCATGAAAGCTGTGAACAATAATGCCTGCCTAGGTTTCTTTCACATCTAGCTGGTAGATCTGGAAATGGACCAGATTGGTAGGATGGTAGTAGTGGAAAATGGATATTGGAATAGATATATAACAGAGCGTGGTGCTTTGCAGCTGAAATGTCTTCTAAAGAATGTTTTCTACTCTGTCCTTTTTTAAATGCCACTATTCTCCTTAGAACACAAAATTCTCCAAAAAAGAATGAGTATAACAAGGTATATTTGAAGACAAAGTCCTTTGATAACTTATTTTCTTCTCTATTTCAGAATAGCTTGTCCCTTATTAAGCTTGTCACAAAATGTGAAACTCCATTTATTGTGGATAACTAACAGCTGGCGTTTTTGAGGAATGCAAGAAATACAGGTGCTTTTGGCTTGATTAGAAACATTAAAAATACATGATTATCAACTAAGCTTTTTTAAATCAAAGCCATTACTCCAAAAGAGGAAGTTAGGTATTTGCGGGTAATAAGTAGTCTAAGTTTGCTCTTTAGTTTCCAAATGGCCATGAGGATATATTCTTTCACCTTGTCTGTCTTCCTTAGCCAGTGGTGTCTTTTGGATGAAATACTCAGAATTTTTACAGTGGGCCTCAGATAGTATCAGCACTGTTGTGATATCCAAAATGAGGAAAATGTTGCATGCACACACAAACACAGACTAGTGTTTATTACAAAATTACTGACTAGAGGACATTCATTTATTTCTGGCATGGTCCTGAATTAACTCCCAGCCATGCTGATTTGAAATGGGAAGTCCAAGGGATTAGACTGAGATATCTTATTAGAAGTTCTTATTGGAAACACACTCAAACTTCTTTTACATATTATAAATAAGTCATTGATATGGTAAATTTTTACTAAATTCTACTAAAGGTCAGATGTTATGCTGTGTGCCTTGAACGCATTATCTCATCTATTTGCCAGAAAAATGTTCTGAGACATTGTAACTTTGCCAAGAGGCATTCTAGTCATGTGACACCAGGAGAAAAGTACTGTTGATTATGGAAAAACTCTGGATGGTGAATTTTGTACCATCTTATGACAAAAAGATCTATGTAAAAGAAAATGAGTTAGGAAAAAAAGAGAAAATGGGAATAGAAAAGATGGGAGTTTCCTCTGATTCTAGAATATGAAAATGCTTTCTATTATACCTGACAAAAATCATAACTCTTGATTTATTTGATCATTATTCACTTCTCCCAACAACTGGCTTGAGATGTTCACGATGCTATTTGGTGAATATTAAGTACATTCTATAAGTGACCAGAGACAGTCAAAGAATAGATATCTATATATGCTAACACATGATCCAGTCTAATGAATCCACAGAGGAACTCACTGAACTAAGAAAACCAACTTCATACAATCATGGGAATAAATCATTCTGCTCAGGACACAAAAATATGTTTGAAGTATCACCTAAAGACAATACTTCTTCCTCTTTTAGAGTTCTCTGAGAAGATATGAGAACTTTTGATTGAATCACAGACACTATCTTCGAATTCCTGTCCTCTGGCCTCTGAACAATAGTCAGATACTCAGTTAAAGTTGAAGGGCAAACTATCTCAGTCTACACACAGTTCTGCATGTGAGGGACACATCACTACAAAGAGCAAAAGAAACACTAGTGAGAGAGGGACAGAGATGGCTAGCAGAGGGGTGGGCTGACTTTATTCCAGCTTCATTATGACTAACTTTGCCAATCTGTAGTACTTTGAATTACCAAACTAAACTATTTTCTATTTCTTGGCCACTCCATGCTGAATTTACAGATTCAACTTCATGTATTTCTCAAAATGGCACAAACACTCTAAATTGGCAAATAAAGAATAGTGCCCATTATCTGCATTTTAAACAAAATCTCCCAAGAAATTCAGATACTGCTAAAGTTTGAGAACCAGCTGTCTAAAGAAGTCATTTTGTGTCTTATGCAGCTTTCTTAAAGGATAAAAATCCCACCCCAACCTCAAAAATAGAAGAGTTAAGTTTAAGCAGAAGAAAATACGCTTGTCTCAATGAATTGTCATCAAGGGTATAAATTCCCGGTGAGTTGCACATTCGCACTTGAGAGCTAACCTCTCACATTTTTAGTTAGGATGAAACACTTCATACAAAAAAAAAAAATAGTCTTTTAACTGTTCAAGCTGTTAATCTAAATCTGAAGTATATTCTGCCTCCTGGAACTTAAAATTTACAAGTAGATCAGAAAATGGGGGTGGGGAAGAATAAAGTGGGAATGAAAGCACTTACATAAAGCAACTCAAGATTTTTAATGTTGGAAGGTCATTCACTCAGGCACAACATTTTATCTTTATCTCCTTCCTGGAATATTTAGATCTGACCGGTATGCCTGACAGCTTTTTCTCCCCAGTGCTGCTGTGGGCTGCCTTAAAAGGAAAATGCTATGTAAAGAAGACAAGTGTGGGAAGGCAGGCATCAGCTTAACAGACCAAGGAGCTCAGCAATTCCACCCACTGCTTCTTCCCCAGAGCAAACTCCCCAGAGATGCTCTTCTAGCGAGATGTCTGGTGCTTTACAATGCTTCCCCAGCCCTTTCTGATGCGATGATTTCCTCCTGATAGCTTAATTTTATTAGATCATAGGAGCACAGTCTGTAAATGTGAAAACACTTAAAGGGAAAGAGAAACTTTCAAAGCAGCTGTTTAATGTAGGACTTAAAAAAAAAAAAAAGAATCTTGGAAGGGGGAAAAAAACCCCTAAACCTAAAATCTTACAATATAAAAGCCATTTATGCAGGCTAGCTTTCCCTTTCCTTCTGGAAGTAAAATATTCATGAATTCTGCTGCTATGGTGTTGTATGCTAGATGCAATCAGAAACCCTTATGCAGAGCAGAAATCATTGAAAAAGTGTACTGTTACCTTATAGTGCTTCATAGAAAATCCATGAAATCTGCATTGCAAGGCACTGTCTCTTCCTGTAGACACATTGCTTCACAAATTTTCAGGAGATGAAGCAATGATCTTCACTTTCTGTAATGTTATTCATAACAAGAAGCTTGGGGGAGGTTGCTGGTGGCTGTAAGGGCTAAGGATTCTGTTTTTTTTTTTTTTTTTAAAGATTTATTTTTTTATTTGTACATACAAGTTGGGGTACAGGCCAGAGGCGTGGGGCAGCGAGAGGGTTCACCAGAGACAGAGCGGATCAGAACAGGCAGATCAGAAATACACTGCTGAGGGGAGCAGCAGGCAAGGCAGGAGAGGTCTGCCGCACCATGTGGGATTCTCCCTGGCCGGGCGTCGAACTCGTGTCGCGGCTGCCAACAGCTCCACAGCGCAGCGCTTAACCGCTGCGCCACCGGGGAGGCCCAGGGCTAAGGATTCTGTACAACTTGGGTAGGAGGGGAAAGCATGAAAGGGGCCAAATGGCCATATTCAGGGCCTAGTCACTACAGGGTCCTGCCATTCAAACCAGAAAGGGTGAATTGGAGCAGAGATGTACCTCTTCATAAGGCAGAAGACAACTTTAAAGACAGGCTACAGCAAAAAACAGTTCACCCTCCAGAGAGCACGGGTCACTTATCTCTGCCGCTGTGAAGATGTTCTCTTGTAGATGTCCATCTACCCAGCTATCCATCTGCACTAGCTCGCTAATCTACCCATCCTTGGATTTATCTTTCCATTTAGAGTACTCTAGAGTGCCTATCACATACTCTGCACCATCCACTAGATGGGCAACTTGCCTTCATCCCACCGAAAACCCTCACATTTAAATGGAAAGACTGACATATTTCCAGTTGAAAATGGCAGATTGAGCACATACTTACCTCAGGTCAGTATCATGGTGAACTGAAGAGGATCTAAACTAATGAATTTCCTAACAAGCAGACTCTAAGTTGACAGTAGGGAGATTTGGAAACCACCCATTTTATATGAAGGGGTTCTCCATAGAGGGGATCAGGTGAATTTTAATTCATAAGTAATGGTTGGAAATCTAGGGAAAAAGCAGATAAAAAACCAAAAGTTCCTTTTTCCAGTCCCCCAGTGAGGGAATAACCTTTCTCTCTTTAGTTAGAGTGAACAGGAGGTTTATTCTCTGGGGCTACATGAATATGACAGAATTGCTATCCTGTAAAATACAAGGAGCAGTACAGAGCACTGTTGTCCACTGAAAACATGGGCATTTAGAATTAAATTCTATGCTGAAGGTTAAGACCTCCCCCAACTCTCCACTGTTACTCTCTATCAGCTCTCGGGACAGCAGTGGAAAGGCATCAACATTCCAACCAAATCCTTTTTTAAATTTATATATACTTTACATCATTGTTCATTTTTGTACAATGTTTTCTTTTCCCAGGTGTAGTCTCCCTAGAATTTCTACCACCAATTCACCCATGGACCATCACCATAGTCCCTTGTGCTCTTCCCACCTTGTTTTGATCCCTCCCCCTCCTCCCCTGCAGAATGTCTCTGATTGATAGTTGTCAGTTTATTTTTGTTTTTCTTTGTTATATTTTTGTTTTGTTTTGTTAAAATCTTTTTTTCCCTGATCCCTTATTTGGTTCCCCTATATTCCTCCTATAAGTGAAACCATCTGATATTTTTCTTTCTCATTTTGACTTATTTCACTGAGCATAATCCCTTCTAGTTCCCTCCATGTTGCTGCAAATGGCATTAGCTTATCTTTTTTGATTGCTGAATAATATTTCATTGTGTATATATACCTCATCTTCTTGATCCAGTCATCTATTTTTGGGCATTTAGGTTGTTTCCAAGTCTTACCTATTATAAATAGTGCTGCAGTAAACATAGGGCTGCAGGTATGCTTTTGAATTCATGTTCTTGTATCCTTTGGGTAGATCTCTAGGAGTGGAATTGCTGGATCATATGGTAGTTCTGTTTTTAGTAGTCTGAGGAACCTTCACACTGCTTTCGATAGTGGTTGGACCAGTTTGCATTCCCACCAGCAGTGTAGGAAAGTCCCTTTTTCACCACATCCTCACCAACGTTTGTTGTTGCCCATTTTTTTAATATGTGCCTTTCTTACTGGTGTAAGGTGGTATCTCATTGTGGTTTTGATTTGCATTTCCCTGATTATGAGGGTTGTTGAACATTTTTTCATATACCTGTTGGCCATTTCCATTTCCTCTTTGGAGAAGTGTCTTTTAAGTTCTGCCCATTTTTTTTTACTGGATTGTTTAATTTGTTTTAGTTGAGTCATGTGAGTCTTTGTGATAAGTCCCTTATCAGTTGTATGGAGTGCAAAAATTTTCTCCCAGTCAGTAGGGTGTCTCTTTGTTTTGGTTAGTCTCTTTTGATGTACAGAAGCTTTTTAGTTTGATGTAATCCAACTGTTTCTTTTCCTTCACTTTCTTTGCATTGGGGGATGGGTCTTTAAAGATGTTACTGAGATGTATGCCATGTAGTGTTTTAGCTATATTGTCTTCTATATATTTTATGCTTTTAGGTCTTATGTTCAGTTCCTTTATCCATTTTGAGTTGATTTTTATTCATGGTGTGAGTAGTGGTCTAGTTTCATTCTTTTGCTTCTGGTGGTCCAGTTTTCCCAGCGCCATTTATTGAACAGTCATTGTTCCTCTTTTGTTTTCTACTGCATCTACCCACCTGAATGAGCTGACATGAGGATTATCTAATTTTAAAAAATATTCAGACACTATTTCAATCACTGTAATGTGCAAGAGAAGCCATCACCCACAATCCTATCCACAAGCACAGATTTCTGGTCAGTTATTAATTTCTACACTCTTATACGTGAAGACAAAGCCCAGGATCAGTAAATATTTGAGGGACACCTCCAGTATGAAAAAGACCAAAACAAAACAAAAAATAATGGACTTTTTTCTGCAAGAAGCTTTTTCTCTGTGGGAGGAAAAGAATTCTAAAACAAACAAACCTATTCATTTACAGCTCTGTGATTTAAGAGAAGATAGTGTGGTTGTTGCAGCAACAGAAGGTAGAGGGTTCCTCAGGCCATAGTGACCAAGGTAGTGGTGTCATGTTGAACCTGCACTGTGCAAAGTGGCCCAGCCACATAACTATTTAAATTTAAATTGATTGCAATTTGATAAAATGATTCCGTTCCTCAGTCACGCTAACCACTTTTCAGCTAGGAGCTACCACATTGGAAATGTAGATAGAATATTTCATCTTCCCAGAAATTCTCCTGGCACATTGCTGTTCCAAGGGAAACTTTCTTCAGCTCAAAACATAAAGAGTGGGGCAGAATGCATTTCTTCAATGTTTGAAACTACAATAATGGCAGCGATAACAAAAATGATGGGAGAAGAGTGAAGAGGGTGTCAGTAACCTTAGTTCAGGGATATGAAGACATTTCATCAGAGTAATATTTTGACAAATTGGAATGTGGGTAGGAAATATGCTGGTTTTGAAACTAGAAAGGCTGTCAGGATTGGATACTACCTGTGCCTTTTCATGTGACTCCAGTTTGAAGAGGCTGCAAAAGAACTAAGTAATCAAAGGAGTTGCTGGCATAAGAAATCAGACAAGGTAAAGGAACACTTATGGTTAAGAAGAAATCTTTGAGCAGAAATTGGGTCAGTAGAAGCAGAAGTGAAATGTTACCTAGTGGTTGTTGTGGAGGAACTAAAGACCATGGTGGAGGACACCTAGTGTGACTAATATTAAGATGGTGGAGGAACACGTCTTTAGTCATTCTTCACAAAATCAGGTTCCCCTAACTCCATCCATTATGTTTAGTATTTCATTAAGAAATAAGTTTCACACCTGAACTGAAGGCTAGGAAATCATATTCACATGAACAGTAAAATATCTTGCTATCCCTCATTACAGTCAGCAGCATCAAGAAAATACTGAATGTGTTTTGTTGAGCCACTGTTTGCTAGCCAGTGATCCACAAAGAAATAACATAGAAAGGACGAGAAAGGAAGCTATTACATGGAATCAAAATAATTAAATTTAAGGTAGAGAAGATATAAAATGAACCATATTAGTCAGCTTCAAAAATAAATTTTGGATTTTTCTGCTTTCATGTTTATCATAAGTAGGTGTCATTTCTTATTCATAACTGTTGTGTATCAAAACAAGTTAAGGTGAAAACAGAAAGGAATTCACAATCTTATTTCCAATGCAGAAGAAATGTTATTGATAATAGTAAAAGTTCAATTCTAAGACTGATTATATTAATAAATTCAGCACATTTGCAATGCATTTATCACCATTCAGGATATAGTTATTGTTGTTACTGAACTATGAAATAGGTCCTTGATCCTAGTAGAGAATATCTACTGTGGGATTCATTAATTAATTTTTTTGAGTTCTTATCAGGAACTGTGCTTCTAGGCTACAAAACAGACAAGCCTAGACAAGGTATTTATTGATCACTGATTCTTCAATGATCAACATTGATTCTTCAATGATAAATAAAAAGGTATTTTTTCATTAAGAAAGAGTGTGCGGGGCGGAAGAGAATTCAGTTTTTCCTGGTAGTAAAGATAAGTACTTTTCAAACTATTTTTCAAGTGTAGCCACTGTCGTGTTTTATTTAATCATATTACCTTAAGAAGGATCTCTAATTTTTCTTTTGAACATGGATGAAGTTGAGACTTATTTGATGGAAGTGGGCAGAATTACCTAAAGTAAAATATTTACATATTGAAATGTCTTAGACTATTACTAATATATTTAGTCTAATTATCTAGATGTAATACATTTATTTAACAATGATTCATGATCATTTATCTGCACCCTGCTCAGAGTTCAGTAGCTTTAGAGTCAAAAAGAAGTACGATATATTGATTGTGGCTTTTGAAGTTTTCTTAATCTGTGGAAATAAAAGCAAAACATGCATGGATAGCTATAGGATGCTAAGGGTAGCATGCAGACAGGAAATAATTGTGAGCGTTTAAGAGGTCACTTGGAGGTAGGCTTAAGGAAATTAGGGCAGAAATTAATTTGTGAATTATGAAATAAGAATTAATAGAAACAAAGAATTTGAATTGAGGCGGTCATTCCCAATATGGGATCGTCACAAACAGGCATAACTTCTGAAGTTAAACCCATGTGGACTGTAGAATGATAATCCTGCTAAGCTAGAGAGTTCTATGAGTGACCAGAGACATGGTGAGGTAAACTAATTGGTAAACTAATAGTTAATAGAGGGCCTGGATCTGCAGAAAATACAGTAAGTACTCATTTAACATTGATAGGTTTTTGGGAACTGGGACTTTTAGTGAAATGACCCATAAAGGGCCCAGTTTCTCTGATAACATTGTTTACTTCAATATCAGCCAGAATTGTTTTTTTCTCATCAATGTTATAATGAAATGGGTTGAACAAAACAGCGTAATTCAAGAACCTTCCATAATTTTATTATAACAAGTATCAGGGACTGCTATCCATTTTTCCACTGGAGACCAGTTCAGGAAAACAAGAATATGAAAACATTTTAGAAAGCATTCACAATGACTCCATGGTCATTTACATGCCATCTAAAATAATTGCAATGCACATTTTTGCACAGATAACTAAAATGCTATTACGGCCTATCTATAAAACTCAAGCCCTAGTAAGGATGGTTGAATTGACTTTCCCTATCTGGAATAGGTCAGTTTTACAATCCACTCCCATGTGTATGCACACACACAACACACACACACACATACAAAACAAAAACAAAAACAAAAAAACAAAACACTGACCTCTGCACAAACAGGACCTTCTTTATATGAAGTAGATCTTTATCAGGTTTGAAGAGATGAAGAGGTTTGGGTGTCAGGCATCCAAACTACTTAACATCACCTGTTAGACATCTCTGTCCTAAAAGTTCTTATTTGGTGAATCTGATTCCCTCTCCTCCCACCGCATTGCTCTCTCCTGGGAAAAAAAAAATAACTAGAAATTAAAAATAAGCATAGAACTATTACAACCCCACCCCACCCTCATTTTATTAACAGAGATACCAGGTCTTCCTAGTCTGTTTCCTGGCTCCCATCAGAACTCAGGGTGTCTTGCAATGGGAAGGCCACTTTGGCAGGAGACTGAGGAGTACAGTGTTAGTTCTATGCCATGCTCTCTCCCTGGTCGCTTGGTGCTCCAGGATTTCCTCCCATGTTTGCAGTACTAGTAAATACAATGAGGGGAAGGCATGTCTGTGCCACAAGTTGTTCCCTGGAAAGCTCTGCCCAATGTCAGATTTAAAGAAATGAAGAGCATATCATACATTCAACTTCACAGGCTACCAGACAAAAGCAGATTCTGTATTTCACTCCTTTTGTTGGCAAGACCATCTCTTTATCTGTTTCCTCCTCCACAACTTTCAGTTAACTTATAAGGGTAGAATTCGCCATGTTTTTATTTTGAATGTCACATTAATAAATTGCAAACCCTTTTGTTCCTCCTAATGAAGCAGATTAGTCAAACAAATTATTTCTATTTCAGAATTACAAGTTCTGCCTCATTGTTCAGGAAATTTCTAAAGGATTATCTCTGGACAGTCTACAGTGGTTCATTTCAACAACAGTATCTTTGTAGAAGGACTTTTGTGTGCTTCTAGAGCAATTCTTGTTGGCATTTCAGTTTGCTACACAATTTGTCTGCTGATTTTCTCCCTCCCTGATTTGTAGAACTCAGCATTCTCCACAGACAGCTGCTGGCAGAGGGTTGGAGGAGAGGCTCGAACAGCTTGGCTGTGGTTGGGCTGACTCCGTAAGGAGTGAAGGGAGAGCAAGTAGAGTTCTTTTCTCCCTCTGACTGAGGGGTGGGTCTTAATGTTCATTGCTGCTGATGCAGAACTCAGCTTAAATGATATAGGACGTGAGGGGGTGGCAGCAAGTACAAAACAGTGAAATAAATTACCATATATATCATGTTCTGGAGGGTAAGATAGAAGTGATGTGTGTAATGAATCAAGGCTGGAAGTAGTTCTGGTGTGTGGTGATAGTGAGGGAGACAGAGCTCTCGGTGGCTCAGCCTCGGCTTCAGAGAGCTCTATGTGAGGAAAATGTGAGTAAGCAGAAACCACTCACTGTAATGTGACAAGGGAGGACATTTGTGAGGGCACAGGAGACCTTTTGTTATTGTAGTAGGGATCTGTTATTCCGCCAGCCCAGCACTCTGATTTTCCTGTGGGGACCTCGTCTTCCCTTGCTGCTTGCAGCCTTGCATGCACTCAATTAAGGAGCCTTCCTCTCTCCTGCTGAGGCCTGAGCATGTGACCCAGGCTGGACCACAGTCTCCTGCTCTTCCTGAACCTAAAGCTCGAGCGGAGCCATATAATGATGGAAATAGTCTGCCGCTGATTCATCCTGACTGTAGCGCCTTGACGACATGGCCCATTTGCTTCTGCTCCCCAGAGTTAACCTGGTTGCTCTCTTTCTTTGAGCCCTGGCTGTTCTGGTTCCTTTTGATTATATAAGCGAGTACATACACCTAGAAAAAGTTTTGTTTTGTGCTCAAGTTAGCCAGGGTCAGTTTTTGTTTGCAATGAACTGTCCCCAAGGCTGAAAGTTTCAGAATTGGTGGTGTGGCATGTCAGCATGCAGCCTCTGCTTAAGGCCTATGTGTATTGATTTCACACAGTTAGACTGGTGAAGTGACATGGTAAAGTGGAGTGAGTAAAGTTAGTTAGATTTAGGGTATTGTTTTGATTTAGGGTATCCATAAACAAAAGGAAGACAACATGGCTTCCATGGATGGTCACGGGGCTTCCTGGAAGGCTGGTTAAGGGAGAGGTTTGTAAATTCCAATCCCACCTTCTCCTCCCCCTCCCCCGCAGAAATGAGTATTCAGTCGGATGACACTGACAAAGGCCTGGGACAGAATTAGATGGTGCTTAATTAACATTTGACCCTGTTCTTTCCTTGCTCTCTCAATCTTCAGATTCTTTTCTTTTTTCTTTTTTTTAATATATATTTTTATTGTTATTTATGTCTTTTACATTTTGTATTCCCCTAATGGTTGATGGGTTAGCAGAGATACTGAAATCAGATTTATGTCAAGTTGCTTCAGTGGGGCTGCCTTTCATAGTAGATGGTGTTACAGAAGGTCTAGCCTCAGGTGTGTTTTCTTATAGTAGATTTCACGAGTGCAAAATGTTTTGTTGGGGGCCTCCCTGGTGGCATGGCGGTTGAGCGCTGCGCCGTGGAGCTATGGGCAGTGCACGATGCGAGTTCGATGCCCGGCCGGGGAGAATCCCACCTGGTGTGGCAGACCTCTCCTGCCTTGCCCGTTGCTCCCCTCAGCAGTGTATTTCTGATCTGCCTGTTCTGCTCCCCACTCTGTCTCTGGTGAACCCTCTCGCCGCCCCCCACCTCTGGCCTGTACCCCAGCTTGTATGTATAAATAAATAAATAAATCTTTTAAAAAAATGTTTTGTTGGCAGCAATTACACAGAAAGTCTTGAGAAGCTCATGATTTAAAGACGAAGAAAGCTCAACATATATAAATTTAATGGCCCAGACCTGAGTGGATAATGGGAACAAATTGTATCCCATTAACACAATTATTATATCTTTAAAGTCCACTTATTAATGAACAATTAATCCCCAACCCATGCCTCTTTCAGTGCCCAGTGAGGTGACTACCTCGTGTCTGTCATTGTTGCATCCGTGGCCACTGTCCCTGTGGTGTTCATGCTTGGGATTCACTATTCAATTCTGAGGCTCCGTTCCTGACTTTAGTCTATCTGCCCCCTCGCGTTGTCAATACCCACCCCATCCTGAGTGGCCCATGAGGCCAAACTGAGGAAGGGAGTGTGGATGGACAAAGAACATTCCGTCGATGGCATTATTGTTACATTCTCCTAGCCGTGGTTCTTTGCTTAACTCCTTCTTCCTTTACCTGACACAAATATTTTTCAGGAAAAAAAAAAAAAAAAAAAAAACTTTTAAAACTGGACCAGTTAAGATATCATGCTCTATCCCTTAGAGGAAGCTATATCAAGTGGTATTATTTCAATGACTGAATTTTAATCATCATTTGATTAGAATTCTACACTATGGTCAAAGAGGGCTTTTTTTAACTATCAAGTATAACCCTTTAAAGAGCAAAATAGTATTGATAGCACATTTTCCCATGTTTTGCAGAGAGATGATATGCATGATTAACAAACTCATAGTCTTCAGACACTGAGGAAAAAAAACAACATTGTATTAGCAAAAGAAGTGGTGTCCTTCAGGGTAGGAAAAGGTGAAGAAATTATATTTGCCATACAAACTTCTGTCCAATATAATTTATGTAAATTTGATACTTAGAAAAAAATTCTCTTAAATTAAAAACCAACACTAGGAAATCACAACTAATTTTTTTAAAAGATTTATTTTATTGATGTATGCATACAAGAACTGGGGTGTAGGCCAGAGGTGCAGAGGGTGAGAGGATTCACCAGAGAGAGATCAGGGAGCAGAACAGGCAGATCTACTGAAATACACTTCTGAGGGGAGCAGTGGGCGAGACTGGAGAGGTCTGCTGCACCATGTGGGTTAGCTCCCTGGCTGGTGATCGAACTCACAGCACAGTGGCTAGTGATAGCTTGATAGTGCTAAGACTTTAACCCCTGCACCACTAGGGATGCCCCAAATCACAACCAATTTGACACATAAATACTTTCAAAGCAAGTCGCAGAGAACAGTGGATAGTTACTGCATCCCTCTGTAATGAAGAAATCATGGCCTTCGAAGTTCATTCGAAATGGATTCTATACTTCTTTGCTGTAAAAACCCAAGTACCTCATTCCCTTCAGGTGGAAGATGCAAAATGCCTGCTTCTCTCAAAAGGAACCATTCTGATTTTGGATAAATTGAAAAGAAATCTTGGTTCACCATGCTCTCTAATATAGGCAAATAAAATATTTTCTCTTTGGAGGCACTCTTACTTTCCTAAAATATTTGTTAGACAACTTTTGGAAAATCATTTTTTTCCTCTTCTCAGAAGAGCTATTGAACTTTCAAACTGAAGCGCTTGGTCCTTTAACAGAAGAAACAGCCCTAATAGTCAAGAGATGGGGCATAAAATCTCCACGTTTGCCTGAATTAAACAGTTGGTCATTTACAGATGTTCTTAAGCAGCTCTCTTCTGAGCTTAGCATTTGATGGTTAGGATCTGAACATTACTTTCCCTAAGCATTTCATCTGTCTTTGAATGCATGGAGATAATAACTGGATATATTTGCTACAAGCATTTTAAATTATCAGAAGTGTATCAACTGTATGTGCTTGTTAATATCTTTAATTCAAGCATATATATACTTTTGAAGGCAACACTTAATGTTTTTTCCCCTCGTTCCAAAGAGAAACTGTCAAAGTTCATGTGGTAAAAATAAAGTTCTTGAAAACTTTATTTTTAAGAATGGATGATACAAAATTAGTTATGGGATATTTTTTTAAAATTAATTTCAAGTAAAGGGGGATAATTAGGCAAAGTATTTTATATTTTTTATCAAAAATTAAAATTTTGTGTATGCTGTAAGGACAGACACAGATTGAAAGAGTTTATTTCTGCCTGTTGAAAATATGTACTTCCCTTCATCCTTTTTGAGAGCATGACTCTAAAATCTTGCCATTGCAAATATTTCTCTCTGAAATATGTAAGTCCTTCCGAAAACTACATGGATCTTTTCTTAGGTTTATAACCCAAAAATGTCTTTCTCAAGGACGTGGGAGTCATCACTTTGAAATGTAGACATCAAGGGTATCAGCACCCCCACCTCCCCGCTTCTGGGGGGGGGTTACACTGTGAAATTACATTCCCTCATAAAGATAAGTGAAGTTTGTTTTTCCTTTGGATAAAGCCTATTAACTAACACTGATGGTCACCTCAATTACCAGGTAAAATTAGGGTAAACTACATGTGACAATTGATGTTGTCAAGTGCTTTTCTTTGAGAACTAGTTATCTTGCAAACATGCATGTAATGGGTTGCATCTGCTTAGCTATATAGAAGGGTGAGATTTCTTTCTGTCTTTACAATCCCTTACCAAATTGTTCATGATGCACACTGTTTTTGGTTTAATGCTTATTCAAGAATAAATTTTTTTTTTCTTTTTTTTCCCACCGTCAAAACTGAATGTAATGCTAAGACAGAGCTAGATAGGCATGGATTCTGGGTGTGAAAAAAAATATATATATGTATATGTGTATATATATATGTATATATATTATTTTTTTTTTCTCTTTGGACTATGGCTTAAAATTTTTTTTTGATAAACTTTTTTGTTTTATACATACAAGCTGGGGTACAGGCCAGAGGCGTGGGGCGGTGAGAGGGTTCACCAGAGACAGAGCGGGTAGCAGAACAGGCAGATCAGAAATACACTGCTGAGGGGAGCAGCGGGCAAGGCAGGAGAGGTCTGCTGCGCCATGTGGGATTCTCCCTGGCCGGGCGTCGAACTAGCATCGCCGCTCCCAACAGCTCCATGCTGCGCCACCAGGGAGGCCCAGCTTAAATTTTTTTATTTTAACTCTAGTTTGACAGCCATGTTTCCCCAGTGCCTGGTATAAAGTAGGACAGTGGCTTGATACTAAGTGCAAAAAATAAATGACAAATCATCTCCATTAATTTATGGATAGTAATCTAATTTTGTGAGGAGACTTTATGGATTAGGTGATGATTTTATTTTTAATTATATGTCCCCAACCCAATATATTGCTAGGTCTAAGTAGTATCGAAAATATGTATGAAATGTTAAGTATAAACTACATAAAATTTTATATATATATATATATATATATATACACACACACATACACACTATTCAATATGTAACATACATTTCTAATATGTATAATGAATAGACATTAAAAATGGTTTTGAAAATGATTCTATTTTTTAATCCCTTTTCAATTTTTTTTCAGTTTTTTGTTATGGCATATAGTACTGCTGAGTCTGCAAAGTTATTTTATGTATTTTTGAATTTTTATTCATGCATATAAAAACTGGGGTGTAGGACAGGTATGGGGGGGTGAAAGGATTCCCCAGAGACCGAGTGGGAAGCAGAATAGGCCGATCTACTGAAATAGAGAGCAGCGGGTGAGATGAGAGTTCTGTTGTGCCATATGTGGATTGGCTCCCTGGCCTGGGGATCAAACACCAGTGGCTAGTGATAACTTGGTAGCACTGAGACGTAACCGCTGCACCATCAGGGAGGCCCTGGGAAATTATTTTTTAAAATGTTATCCATTTTTTAAATGATACAATAGACCATGATTATACTTATCAAATTAGTGAGAATAAATTGCAACTCTATTTTTTCTTTCCAAACATCGTGTGTGTTTCATAAAGTTATTACTCATGATTTGGGGAGGAGGACTTGTCTTTAGACCTAAGACAACAGTGATGTGATTAGTAAGCATCAGTAAGCTGGAGACTAACAGTCTCATCCAGTCCTTGACCTGTAGAAGACACATCTTCCATTCACACTGGAAAAGAAGACAAAAGGTGTAATGTATATAGAACATACCTTTCATGGTGCCCTTTTCCTTCCCTCCCTCCGCCTCTCTCCCCCTCACCCCCCGCTGATTGTCTCTCTCCTATTTGGTTTCCTTATAGTCCTGTTATAAGTGAAACCATTCGATATTTTTCTCTTTCTTTCTGGCTTATTTCACTGAGTATGATCCCCTCTAATTCCATCCATGTCGCTGCAAATTGCATATGTTTATCTTCTTTGAATGCTGAATAGTATTCCATTGTGTATATGTACCACATCTTCTGGATCCAATCATCTATTTTTGGACATCTGGGTTGCTTCCATACCTTTGCTATTGTGAACAGTGCCGCAATGAACATACGGGTGTGTGTATCCTTTCGGATTAGTGTTTTTGTGTCCTTCGGGTAAATTCCCAAAAGTGGTATTGCTGGGTCGTATGGAAGCTCCATGTTTAGCAGTTTGAGGAATCACCATACAGCTTTCCATAGTGGTTGGACCAGTTCACATTCCCACCAGCAGTGTAGAAGAGTTCCTTTTTCTCCACATCCTTTCCAGCATTTGTTGTTGCCTGTATTTTTAATATGTGTGCCATCCTCACAGGTGTGAGGTGGTATCTCATAGTGGTTTTGATTTGCATTTCCTTGATTATAAGTGATGTTGAGCATTTTTTCATGTATCTGTTGGCCATTTGCTTTTCTTCTTTGGAGAAGTGCCTTTTGAGCTCTTCTGCCCATTTTTTGATTGGGTTATTGCCTTTGTTTTTTTTTAAGTTGTGTGAGTTCCTTGTAAATTTTTGTTATCAGTCCTTTATCAGATGTATTGTGTGCAAAGATCTTTTCCCAGTTGGTAGGGTGTCTGTTAGTTTTGGTTAATGTCTCTTTTGCTGTACAGAAGCTTTTTATTTTGATGTGATCCCATCTGTTTATCTTGTCTTTCACTTCCTTCGCTTTGAGGGATGTGTCTTTCA
>PVIJ01005981.1:0-97130 GCA_004024925.1 Scalopus aquaticus | reverse complement strand
AACAGACAGAAAGACCAATGGAACCGAATAGAATACCCAGAATTAAAGCCACATATCTATGAACAACTAATCTTTGACAAAGGAGCAAAGAAAATGCAGTGGAACAAGGACAGTCTATTCAATAAATGGTGCTGGGAAAACTGGACAGCCACATGCAAAAAAATGAAGCTAGACTACTACCTCACACCATGCACAAAAGGCAACTCAAAATGGATAAAAGACCTGGATGTAAGACATGAAACCATAAAATGTATAGAAGAAAATATAGGCAAAACTCTACATGACATACATCTCAGCAAAATCTTCAAAGACACATCCCTCAAAGCAAAGGAAGTGAAAGACAATATAAACAGATGGGATTACATCAAAATAAAAAGCTTCTGTACAGCAAAAGAGATTAACCAAAACTAACAGACACCCTACCAACTGGGAAAAGATCTTTGCACACAATACATCTGATAAAGGACTGATAACAAAAATTTACAAGGAACTCACACAACTCAACAACAAAAAAAGCCAATAACCCAATCAAAAAATGGGCAGAAGAGCTCAAAAGGCACTTCTCCAAAGAAGAAAAGCAAATGGCCAACAGATATATGAAAAAATGCTCAACATCACTTATAATCAAGGAAATGCAAATCAAAACCACTATGAGATATCACCTCACACCTGTGAGGATGGCACACATTAAAAATACAGGCAATAACAAATGCTGGAAAGGATGTGGAGAAAAAGGAACTCTTCTACACTGCTGGTGGGAATGTGAACTGGTCCAACCACTATGGAAGGCTGTATGGCGATTCCTCAGACTGCTAAACATAGAGCTTCCATACGACCCAGCAATCCCACTTTTAGGAATTTACCCAAAGGATACAAAAACACTAATCCGAAAGGATACATGCACCCGTATGTTCATTGCAGCACTGTTCACAATAGCAAAGGTATGGAAGCAACCCAGATGTCCAAAAATAGATGATTGGATCAAGAAGATGTGGTACATATACACAATGGAATACTATTTAGCATGGAAAGAAGATAAACACATGCAATTTGCAGCGACATGGATGGAATTAGAGGGGATCATACTCAGTGAAATAAGCCAGAAAGAAAGAGAAAAATATCGAAAGGTTTCACTTATAACAGGACTATAGGGAGGCCGGGTGGGAGAGAGACAATCAGTGGGGGCGGAGGTGGGGAGGAGGGAGCCGGAGGGAGGGAAGGGAAAGGGCACAAAATGGAATAGAAAAGAACACAAGGAACCGTGGAGATGGATCACAGGTGAATTGGTGGTGGGCTACCCAAGGGGAATGCAAAATGTAAAAGACATAAATAACAATAAAAAAATATATATAAAAAAGAAAATGCTAAGTTTGCAATTTGGGGCGGAAATTCTGATGAAAAATAATAAAAGGGACTGAAGAAATAGAGAAATCATTCACCATGATATAGGTATCGAAGAGGCAGTCGCCATGCTGAAGGAATAGAGGAATCAGTTGCCATGATGTAGGAAAAGAAAAAGGAGCGGCAAGAAATGTAGCCACCAAGGTTGAGAGTGTGGAAATCAGACGCCAGAAGTTTTTGAGCTGCCGGGATATAGAGTTTCGGATTGAGCATTTTTGGACTCTTCAGTGACTTTGGGGCCAGCGACTTTGGAGGCTTTGCAAGTAGCTGAGTGATGGAAACTGCTCCCAGTTTTGTTTTTACTGCAGCCGAAGGAAGAAGGCAGAGGCCCGAAGTGGGCGCCTTCCTAAAATGCATGAGTGCAGTCTGTTGGGCTGTCTGACCTCTGTAGTTGCTGTTTGCAGTGTTGTTGGCCTGGTGCTGTGCTGGGGCACCATGGCAGTTCTGGGAGCATCTCCAGTTGTGTTCTGTGTCGTCCTTGTGAGTTGGAACATGGTCTGATAGTCTGATTGTTGCACATCTGCAGAAGCAGGAAGATGCCATTTTGGAAACGTGGCCTATTGTTTGGAAGAGGAGCTCCACATCAGCAGTGTCAGGAAGATGCCACCTTTGTTACTTTTCTGGGACTTAAAGGACTGGACATTACTTTAAGTAAGGTAAACGGCCATATGTTGACTTTAGTAATTCTTTTTTTCCATGTTTGTTAAATAAATCCCATTGTTCTTTTTCCCTAAGCCTGAGTAATCTTGCAATTGTGCATGTGGGTGCAGAACCAAGATAGTGACCAGTAAAGCAGTTTGGGCACTGCCTTTGGCAATTTTAAAGCCCCATTTGCCTGGTAGCAGGTTGAGCACAATAAACTTCTGAAATTTAGTAGAATCTGGGGTTGGGGAACTCCTGTTGAGAACTCATCTTAAATTTACCCACAGCAATTGTCACCTCGACACTGTGGACAAATGGGAAATATGGATAAGCAAAGAATGTAGTGTTTGTAGGAAACTCCTGACGTCCAAGGATCTGCACAGGTCGTGATTTTCCTCTGTAAATACTTGACCATGCAGACTCGGTTCACAGGTGAATTGGTGGTGGGTAATCGATGGGAAATACACAATAATGTAAAAGAGATAAACTATGTGTGTGTGTGTGTGTGTGTATGTGTGTGTGTATACACACACACACACATAAAATAAAAAAAAAAAAAAAACTCAGTTGCCAAACCCTTAATTAGCTTTCAGCTGTTAATATAGACATTTTTCCTAGAAAGCCCCCAAATTGAGTTAGAAATGATGTAAGATTGGGTTAGTTATCTCATGCTTGTTCCGAAAGTTTTTATTGTACTTATCTGTTGATGTCCTTGAAGATCAGGGTGGTGTTTGGGTCATCCAGCTTCCCACCTCCCTAATCTGAAAGTGTTTCAGATGTGCCAGAGCTGGGATCATTGGGGAGAGTTGGGAAATAAATAAAACTGTAAGAAGGATCTTAAAAACACATTAAGGGACTGGGTTATAGTCCAAACATCTACTCAGTATAAAGTAGAGCTCATAAGCGTGCTGAAACATAGTTAGCATTGCTAGCAAGTTATCGAAGAACAAAAAATATAAATTGGCTAACAATATTTTTTATGCCAGATATCAGGAACCATAGGCATCATTTAATTCTGCTGGCACTTTATCTTTGTGGGCAAATACTTTGACATGTTATAGGACAGGGACCAGCTGTTGTTTCTCAGCCTCTTGAGCCAGAGAGCATGATACAAAAGGGGCACTTACTCTAGCCACTAGCCTTTGTTCACCATCTAGGAGCCCAAGGCAGGGGGAACTACTCACCTCTCAGGTTCCCTTGGCCTTGTACCAGTCCACAAATTCATTTGGACTCATCCATTTTCACTCAAAGGCTCACTGGTGAAACATCCTTCTCCCTGAACTGATGACAGCTCTCTCTGGCCTTACATGATTGAAGAAATTATGATTGAAAAGTTGTCCTCTGTCTTAGGCTCCAGTAGAGTGACAATGTGATTATCTTCTGCAAATCTGACATGTTCTGTTTAAAGAACAAAGAGATTATTCTGGCTTTCTGATACTCTAATTCATATGTACACATCTTTTGTTAATAGAAGTCTCAAATGGAGGGTAAGCAGTGTCACTCTGGTTTTAATTTTCATGGGTTTGTAATCTGGTCTGTTAGATTTTGTAGGCAACATTTTATGACCAGCTCTGTGATTTCCTTAAAAGGATATGACAGTCTGTCAGAAGACTCCTGCTGCCATGGCTTAAGACCATAAAATTAGCCATAAATCTGACATGCCCTTTAGGTGACCCTAAAACAACAATGCAGTTGGTGGGAACAATAGCCCATAAAGGGTCAGCAATCCTGGGACCTGGCTGACTGACATTCTGACAGTGCAGGTGATCCTGAGGAAGCCCAGATAGAGTCAGCGCCTGCTGGTGCTTGGGTAAGAAAAGATCTCAGGAATGGCAGTGTTTAATGCGTCATTTCTTACATGACAGGAAAATTAGGGAGCAATAAATAAAGTTGCAGTTGGGTACAAACTATAAAATGACAATTGCAGTCACTTCCTCTATAGTGAATGTAGGGTTGAATTTAATCTTTTATAATTTTCAAGAGAAGGTAAAATACTTGTATAAGTGGAAAAATATTTGATTATCACGTCTTGTAAAATGTGAAGGCTCAATTTTTCAACAGTATTTTGAAAAAAGTTTAATTCATAAAGTCTGCTCTTTGGGCAAACTTTGAACCTTAAGATACTTTAAAATGAACTGTAGTTTTAAAAATATGGAAAGGGGAGAAAAAAATGAAGAAGTACAGATAGATAAAGAGATTTGCTATATGCATTTTATTATTTAGCTTTTCCTCAAATTAAGGAACTTAGGAAAGGACGTAATTTGTCATTTTTTAACACATTACTTTCTGTGAATCCAATATCGTGTTAAATTGAGATCCAGTAGTAACAGGAATAAATTTGTCTCCCTACAGGTTAAATTTACATCTGTGAAGGACTTGGTTACTGAAAGAGATCAAGTTCATTATGTTAGGGCTCTGTGACTGCCATAACAAATGGCATGATGCCCACGTCTGAAATCAGCGTGGTTCTAGGGAAGAATACTTCCTTGTCTGTTCCAGCTATGGGTGACTTGTTAATCTTCCCTGATTTGTGGCAGCTTAATTCTCATCTCTGCCCCTTCCTCCACGTGACCTTCTTCTCTCTGCCCGTGTCCTCTTCTGACTCTTATAAGGATATTCTCATTGGACTCAGGGCCCGCCTTAATCCTGCATGATTTCATCTTGATCCTTAACTAATTACCTGTGCGAAGATCCTGTTTCCAGATAAAGTCACAGAATGAGGTTCTGGATGAATTTGTCAGGGAGGCTTATGGGTGAAGGGAGACTATTCATCCCACTGCAGTAAGTATAAATTAAATCTGTGAAAAGGTAGGATCTTTCGGAGTCCTCTAGACTTTCAAGACTATAGATCACTGCTTGATAAATACTCCCTCTATATTTAAGGGAATTCTTGGTGTCAGGGAAAAATATCAGCTACAAAGTATAAATATTAAAGGCATTAGAAACAAACATTGCTGAAGGTATAGATGCCCAAATCTTCTAAAATTAGATAAAAATTTATCACCAAAGAAATTATATATATATTTTTCCCTTTCTATATATGTTTTGTTGGCTTTTCATTGAATTTTTAATTTTAATTTTAGGAAGAATTTGCAGCAGGTGCTTGTAGAGTAGATATTAAAGTAGATAAAATGAAACCAATGGCCCAGTGCAAACTTTATCTTCTTATACTTGTGTCTGTCTGTTGTTTTTTTTTTAGACACAATTACCAAAGTAGATGTGACTATCTACTTATTAAATACTGTATTTAATTCATTATGTAGTTTGGATAGCAGACTGATATTTTTAAATGTTGATATTTGGAGAAAACCTGTAATTCTGTTATAAATGTAATACACAATCTGCAAAGCCCTGAGTGTATTTTTAAAGAGGAATGTTGGTAATTTGAGCCCTGTAGTTTGTTGGTATAGTCTGTGTCACCTAAACCTTTACTAAGTCAGGAACATCTGACCCGAGGAGGCCATTCCCTCTCACTCCTGCTGTTTCCTCTCACCTGTTGCTCTCACTTGGTTCCATTGCACTAGCGCTGCCCCAAGTGAGTAGTGAAGGAGACAAAACAGAAAAATTTTAAAAGTTCTATTATGATGAATTCTGTTACCTTTTTTTTTTTTTGTTTTCTGGTGAAAATCTGTATAGGGTGGGTCATGGTATTTCTCAGATTAGCAGAATATCTTTCTCACATCAGAACTGAATGCATTATTTTTTCCTAAATATTGAATCCCTCAGGTCTCTACATAAATGAAATCTTTGTATTTGTGTCAAACTGTCTTACCTATTCTCTCCTGGAATAGAGGGAAGTAGGAAGCATCATATAACCTAATGTTCCATACAATCCTTAGTTTAAGAAGAGTTTTATGATAAAAGTACATTCTTTTAATCCTTCCTGAACGAATAATTTCTGGATTACTGATTAGAGCCATTATTCTAGACAGACAGTGTAAGCACTCAGACATTAGTCGGTAGTGACAACTTTGAAATCCCTGAGAAAGGAAGCCTCTTGTTCAGTTCCTGAATTTAAGCAGTGAGGAAAAAACATCAAACGTCTGGTCAGAGACCTGTTTTTGAAATATAGTTAATAGAACTTAGATCTGGCTTGATAATATTTAGACTCCCACCCACCAATTCTCTGGGGTGGGTGATTTCTGGCCTTGGGTGAACTTTCTCTTGCCATTCTCTTCAGGGAGTAAGACCACTTGTGAGACATGTCACCCACTGTTTCCACTGAATCTTTCGGTAGCCTTCTGTGCCCACCAAGAGCTTGGATGTGACATGCACACACCCTGGCATTTCTGCAGCATGGCGGGTACAGCTCAGACTTCCGACACTTAGTACATGAAGCCACGATGAATCTTTGATGTTAGCTACATTCCTTAAATGTCACCATCTTTGCCTTTGGGGGACTAGGGACCCTGATTGTTAGGGTTTATTGGAGGTTAGGGGTGTCAGGCTGGGTGGAGCACGTTGGGGGTCGGGGTCTAGAGCATCTCACAGCCATTACCAGAGGGGTAGGGAAGACATATTTACAAGGTGAGGTGTGTCGTTAAGCGCCCGGAACATGGAACTGGATCTATGGCAGCTACTACCAGAGTGTCTGTGATTTTTGGCACTCATACATATACAGTCTGGTCTTCATGTTTCTGCTTTGAATATACAATGTGAGGGCATTAGGTTTCTTTAAGTGCTGAGACAGAATCTGAATTTCAAAATTCTGTATTTCGTTAATTAAAGGCCCTGTGTTGCCTCACAAGAGATGGATGGCCCACCTGGCAAGGAAAAGCTAATTATTTCTTAATCATAGTCTTTCTTGTGTAACAAATGGAAACGGACTTCATTCAAACTGTGCAGTAGATTTGCTGGCCCAATCTGTGACACCAGAATTCAGATTCTGATCAAGGACAGTGGAGCGCTTGAAACCCATCTCTATCTGTTGCCCCTAGTACTGCTTTCTGTCCTTTGACTTCTCTCTCTCTGGAATCTCCAGCTTCTACTTTTGTTCTAGCTGCCACTGGGCAGCGAGCTCTGCAAAGACTTGTTGAACTTTGCAGAACTCAAGTTAGTATCGCTCTCTTGCTGTCTGCTAAGGTTCAGCTGTTTCAAACCTGTGGGTACTTGGGACTCGTTTGTGTCTGCTGAGTACACCATTCCTTCCTGTTGCAGTACCAAATACCAGAGGAGCATAAGTAGTAATGACCACCTGTAAACTCAGATCAGAGAGCAATTGTATGACAGAAGGTAGGTGCTTAATACACTTCTGGAACGACCAAATGCAAGTCTCTTTTTTCCCCTCAATTTGGAGGACCAAAAGATGATGAATATCTCAAGATTAGAAATCCAATTAGGGGAGAAGGGGTTCTTGCTTAGATCACTGGCCTGAGTTACATGTTCTAAGCCTTAATTGTTAGAACAGAGCACTGGGGGTTCTTGAATACTGCCCTAAGAAATAACAAAATGATTCTTTGTTTCACATTTAGAATCATTCATTATGCACATTTGTCTCAGAAATCTTAGGAGAAGGAAGGTGCTGCCACCAGGAGAGGACTCAGGCATCCCTCAGTGCTGTCTTAGTCACCCCAGGGTGACATCATGAAGGCCCAACCTACACCACTGACAGCAGTGGGATACGGTTTTTCATTATGAAGTTGGCTACAGTTATTTTAACAATGCTAAAACATGAGCAAGTGGACACTGTCATAGTTGGCTAGTGGGCATATAATGAGACATTTATCAAATATCAGTACTTTTGAGAAATTCCGTATTCAGGAACATGTACTGGTCAATAATCCGAGAAGGTAATGCAATGACATGGCCATAGGCACAGACTTTCTAGACAGAGGAACCAAGTCCAGCCCCTGCCTTCTCCACTCGCCAGTGGATAGTGGCAGTTGCTTATCCCTGCTAAGCCACTCTTGTCTCATGAATAGAATAGGACTAACGATAGTGAGGGTTAAATGAGAGAATCACATACTTAGCATAAGGCCTGGCACAGTAAGCAGAAAATAAAAGCTGAAAATCACGGCTGTTATATATACACAAAATATTAATGTCAGTAGTATTTATAATTATGAAAAATTAGAGACAAACGAAATGTCCAATAGTAGAGACTAAGGTACCTACTTTTTATCATTCTTGCCATGGAGTGCTATAGAGCAATTGATAGCAGCATTTTGAAAAATATTTAATGGCATAAAAATGTTTAATGGAAAAAAAACTAACACATGGACCATCCTTTTTATGTGATAGACTATGCTAGTTTTAATACTTCACTTGATCCATATAGTAAACCTGCAATGCATGTATAGTTCTTTTTTTTTTTCTTTCTATTTTGCAGTTGTAGAAACTGAACCTATTTAGGTCAGGTAACTTGCCAAAGATCACATTGTTGACAAATGGTAGAATTTGTTGTGTTATCTTTCTATAAAAACAGACTGGAATATATATAAGAAAAAAGTTGGGATGCTAAGATTTCATGCAAATTTATTTTTTAAATGCTTTTATATACTTTTATGCACTTCATATTTATTAGTTTTATTTTTTAATATATTTTTTATTGTTATTTGTATCTTTTACACTTTATATTCCCCTTGGGTAACCCATCACCATTTACCCGTGACCCATCTCCATGGTCCCTGGTGTCCTTTTGTACTCCATATTGTACCCTTATCTACCCCCCGCCCCCAAAGTGTTTCTCTCCTATTTGGTTTCCCTATAGTCCTGTTATAAGTGAAACCATTCGATATTTTTCTTTCTTTCTGGCTTATTTCGCTGAGTATGATCCCCTCTAGTTCCATCCATGTCACTGCAAATTGCATGTGTTTATCTTCTTTCCATGATGAATAGTATTTCATTGTGTATATGTACCACATCTTCTTGATCCAATCATCTGTTTTTGGACATCTGGGTTGCTTCCATACCTTTGCTATTGTGAATAGTGCCGCAATGGACATACGAGTGCATGTATCCTTTTGGATTAGTGTTTTTGTGTCCTTTGGGCAGATTTCCAAAAGTGGTATTGCTGGGTCATATGGGAGCTCCAATTTTAGTAGTCTGAGGAATCGCCATACAGCTTTCCATAGTGGTTGGACCAGTTTGCATTCCCACCAGCAGTGTAGAAGAGTTCCTTTTTCTCCACATCCTTTCCAGCGTTTGTTGTTGCCTGTATTTTTAATGTGTGCCATCCTCACAGGTGTGAGGTGGTATCTCATTGTGGTTTTGATTTGCATATTAATAGCTAAAAAATAGAAATGCTTTTAAAAAGGAGGTGGTATGAAGCTCACTGTTCAGGGACTGATATGAAAGAACATGGAAATTGCAGAAAAGCAGGGCAGTTCCAGCTATAATTGGTTAATTAGAGGAATCCTGTGCTACTCAATCACAGTGTAATGGGGGAGGGGTGGTCTTGAGTTTCTGATGAAGTTTATGCATAAACATTGCAATTAGAAAATATTTTCAAGATGAATAGTTTGCTGTAAGTCTAATTTAATATACATGAAAGAGAGATTAACTTTTGTTTATTGTGTTTGAGTCTCTTCAAGATGATTTATCATCTAGTTACCTATCTATCAATCGTCATAAAGACATTGGAAATACCGGGACAGTAGTTTTTGTAAAGAGGAACATCAAAGTTGTATTTGAAATATAGTGAATGAGGACCATCTGAGAGTGTGAGAGAAATTCAGAATCTTGGGAAAAACACCATTATTTATGGGAAATGGAAAGAAGAATGAAAGAAAGTTCAATGTATCTTTCATGAGAAAGTAAAGAAAAACTTAACATGTAGCTGAGAGGCAAAGGAGTGAGAATCAGGGAGAAAAGGTAGTTGGGTTTGGATTTATTCCTGCTTTCAGTAACAGGAAGGCAGCAGAAGCTGGGTTGTAAACTGATTCACTGTGTGGATGTGATCAATATTAAGATTACTACTGAGCTTTTAAGAAGTTTGGTGATCAAGCAGGGTGATTTCTAAGGTGAAAGAACAAGGGTGCCAGGTATAGGAGGTAAATCTACAGTGATATTGAAGGAGATCAATACAGTGATATTGATAGATATTGAAGGAGATTATGAGAGCGAAAGGGGTAGAGGGGTGGAAAAAATTTCAAGGGCTGTCCTAATGAATGAGATTAAAACTGAGTAGAGGGGATGAGCTTCGGCAAAGAGAGGAGACATCTTTTCCTCCTCAGATACCAAAAGAACAAGAAAGGGATTTAAAAAATATCTAGTGGGGTTATAGAGACAGAGAGAAGAAAGTTAAGTTCTCAATTTTCTTTTTTTTTTTAAAGATTTATTTTTTATTTATACATACAAGCTGGGGTACAGGCCAGAGGTGTTGGGCGGCGAGAGGGTTCACCAGAGACAGAGTGGGGAGCAGAGAACAGGCTGATCAGAAATACACTGCTGAGGGGAGCAGCGCGCGAGGCAGGAGAGGTCTGCCACGCCATGTGGGATTCTCCCTGGCCGGGCGTCGAACTCGCGTCGCCGCTGCCGACAGCTCCATAGCGCAGCGCTTAACCGCTGCGCCACCGGGGAGGCCCCATCAATTTTCTTGATCGAATAGGAAATGAGATCATCTGTCTAGAATAAAAGAAATTGGGTGGGACTGGGTGTTAAAGGGATGTAGAAAACACTGTAAAAGCCGTTGTTGTCCAACGCTGTAGAGCTTTACACCAGGATGCACTGAGTGATTTCCAGGTAGCCATGTTGCTCCCATGATCCCATGGCACACGATTTTGTGGTTCAGGTTTCTCAAACAGCTCTCGCGAGCCTGGGACTGTCGTCAGGAAAATTGTTAGTAGGTACGATTCACACCGCCATCTGCAGTTTACAGAATTAAAATATATGGTCTCTCATTTAGAATAGCTGCCAGTTGGAATTAAATCGAGGCTGGGAGTTGTGTTGTACCAGCAGGGCAGGCTGCCTTGAAATTGTTGTCCCCAAAGCACAGAGAGGCCAGTGAAAACATGCCAGGATGCGGGGCTAGGAATCAAGGGATCATAACACATTTGAAGGGTGGAATTAAACATCTTTTTAAAAATGACATACATTACAGAAAACAAGTTCCCCTGAACTTTTCTGTATGGTGATCTCAGTTCACAAGGGGGAAAAAAAGACTCATTTTTCCCATTGGTTTTGCCAGATATTTTACCATGTATTAAATCATTATATTTAGTCAGATTTTTTTTGTCTGGGTATATTAAAATTTTTCTTTAATATATTTAAACTGATATTTCTGACTTCTCTTTGATCAAGTAAATTAGATCTATAACTATATCTTTACTTGAAAGTATGCCTGTAGTTAAATCTGTGTCTGTATCTGTAGTTATATATATTTACCTATATGTATATTGTAACTATCTATAGTTATATATTTATGTATTTTTTTTTTAAATGGTGAATTCTTTTTTTATTTTATTTTATTTTATTTTTTTATTTATACATACAAGCTGGGGCACAAGCCAGAGCTGAGGGGCGGCGAGAGGGTTCACCAGAGACAGAGCGGGCAGCAGAACAGGCAGATCAGAAATACACTGCTGAGGGGAGCAGCGGGCGAGGCAGGAGAGGTCCGCCGCACCATGTGGGACTCTCCCCGGCTGGGCATCGAACTTGCGTCCCCGCTGCCAACAGCTCCACAGCGCAGCGCTTAACCGCTGCGCCACCGGGGAGGCCCTATTTATGTATTTTTATTTGTAGTTCTTGCATTAAGTCTGTAGTTCAACTTAAGATAACTAACTTAAGGTAGTTGACATTTTATTATAGATAGCATTTGTATCCAGAAATATAGTATGCATTCTTTATTTCTACAAGTAAAAAATATAGTATGCATTCTTTATTTCTCCGAGTAAAAAATGAAAAAAAATTTAGGTCTTATTAATCATGTTTAATGTATGTGCTCATTTTTATATGAATACTAAATTAGTAAAATAATGCTAGCAATTTGCTTTTGTTGATATTTTGGATTTTTATAGATAAAGATCATATGGAAAATGATTGTTTCCTTCTGCATCCAATATTTTTTTCATTTATTGTAGAGCTAGAATTTTCAAGACAATTTTAATGAATGAGTATATTTTTGTTTAAAGAAAATGCCCCTAAAATTCTGCTTCAGTGTTTAAAATAGTTCTTCTTCATCAAGTTAAAGAATATTGAGAATGATGTATTGGAATTCATTAGATGACTCTTCTGGTTCAGTAATTTTTGGAAACTGCTAGTAGCTAAGTACAGCCCTCTAGAGCACATGAATGAAACCCTGAGAGACCTAATTCTGTGTGTGTGAATCCAGGTCTTTACTATCAGCCTGCCCACCCTTATTTTGTTTCCGTTCTGTCCATTTCATAAATAGTCATCTCTGTTTTCTTTTTCCTCTTGTTACCAAGTCCTGTTAGCGCAATCTGCTGTTGGCCATCCTCCCAGGTCTGATCAGCTGTCTTTATTAGCAGACTTTGCAAGTGTTTCTTCTTGATTCTCTCTATTCAGAAATAAACACATCAGCAACCTCCATTTGATGGCCCCAGGAAATCCCCCACCAGTTCACTGCTTTCCAGGGCTTCTTGCTGGGTGGTGTTTGAGTTTTATAATCTGTTCCTAAATCTTTTCAATATGATTAAAATTATTATATTTTTTATTATTTAGATAAAATGATATTTAAAACAACTCTTTATATTGGAAAATTCTTTAGTTTTAGTGGGTTGTTTTATAAAATGCAACTAAATTTTCTATGTTAATACATTATTGTAAAAATAGATATTTAATACCTACATTCATAAGTGAGATAGTGTTTTGGCATTAAACAGATTTGAGTGGGAAATAATGTTAATGTGCAACTAAGGGGATCGTGACCCCCCAATTGCACTCTGGAAAGGGGTCAAGCCATCCGTGAGCACAAAAGCAAAGCAGACTTAGTGTGAAAGAACTTTAATAGAATTAAGGTACATAGAGAGAGAAGAAAGGATAAAAGTTTTCCAATAAAACACCCCAAATTACTTATCCCTCATGGGCAATACCCAGCCAAACTGGGGAGTCTCCTAGGCGGACTGCTGAGGCCCAAAAGCTTCCCACAAATCTAAGGAACTTTCTGGTGGGCAACTACAGGGAGGCATTAGAAGGGGGCAGGCAAATCTGGGATGAAAGCTGCCAAATCAATGAACAAATCAAGGTCATGACTGCCAGTACCAGCGATTTGTAAGGCACTCTCCTGCCTCCATGTGTCTCTCACCTGGTGTCTCTTTCAAGTGTCTCTGCATATCTCTTCCATGTGTCTCCTCCCTAGAAGTACCAGAGTGCAAATCGGCCCCAGGAACAAGAGTTCGCCCCTCTTTCTCGTCGGTATAGCCCACCTGCCTTCTGTGTTATGTCACTTCCCCTGGCTGCTCGGCTCTGCCCATCACTAAGTGGGGTGGGGAGCATGGAGATGACTCTGTAACAAGATAGCATTTGTTCTATGACATAGTTAAGATTTTTATCTAGAATTTTAAATATGAATGACAAGGAAATCAGTCTGAAAGACTGAAAGATTTCTGTAAAGGGTTTGTCATGTTTACCCTTTCTCTACTGTGGTTGAGAGTAGTTCTTGGATGATTTTTTTTCAATTTGCTATTTTAATAGTTGTCTATAAGATTTTCCACTTCAATTCTTTAGATTGCACATTGAAATTTACTAGAAACTTTGTCATTTTGACTTTTTTTTAAAGATTTATTTGTGCATATAAGCTGGGGTATAGGCCAGAGGTGTGGGGGTGGTGAGAAGATTCATCAGGGACAGAGTGGGGAGCAGAACAGGCAGATCGACTGAAGTACACTGCTGAGGGGAACAGCAGGCGAGGCAGGAGAGGTCTGCTGTGCCATGTGGGAATCTCCCTGGCTGGGTATCAAACTCGTGCTGCAGTGGCTCTGGACAGCTTTGCATTGTTGTGTTTATTAACCTGTTGTGCCAGCAGGGAGGCCCTTCATTTTGACTTTTAAATTTATTGCATTTATGTGCAGATTCTTTATATCTTAAACTATATTTCTTTCATAACTGACTAGTTTTAAATGTCTATTAAATAATAAAATAATGAAAATTTTAAAAACTTCTGGTAAAAATTACTTCACTGGCAAATTTTGTCAAATATTTAAAGAAGAAATAATATCAATTGTTTTTAGTTTCTTCTAGAAAGCACAAGAGAATAAACTCATTTTATGAGCTCAGAATTGTCCTGATTCCAAAATCAAAGAAATCAAAAGAAATACTAAAGACCAATATCTTTCATGGTCATAAATGCAGACATCTCCAGCAAAATATTATCGAATCAAATCAAGCAATATAAAAGATTTCAATACAGTATGACCAGTGGGTTATCTTGAGAAGGCGGGATTAAACCTTAAAAAACTTGATCAATACAGTATTTCTATCAACAAACTAAGAAAGAAAAATCATGTGATCTTTAAAAAATTGCAGAAGCATGTGACAAAATTTGACATCCATTCATGAAAAAATCAGCAAACTAGGGACAGGAAGGAACTTCCTTAATCTGACAAAGGATACTGTTAGGGCTAAATTGTGCCCACCAACATTCATATGTTGAGGTGCTAACCCCCAGTGCCTGAAAATATAACTGTATTTGAAGATAGGACCTTTACAAAGTGGCAGTTTTAATGAATTATTAGTGGGGACCGCCTGTAGGGAGCACCCCATCTCCTCTGCACGTATTTCATCTGAGTCAAGCGTGAACTCTGTTGAGCTTTCCCTTTCCCGGGCCGCTGGCTGGCAGCAGTGCCGCTGTTTGTAAGGTGCCCTCCTGCGCCAACATACCTGTAGGCATTTCTCTCCACCACCAGAGACGCGTGACTCTCTTCCATGTCCCTTCTGGCGCGCTCTGTGCCACTCTCTGATGTCCAAGAGATTTCCCAGTTTCATACAAAGGACAGGGCTCCTTGGGCCTCGTGCCCGTCTGCTTCCCTTCTGATCTCTCGGGAGTGAAGCAAGGAACTTCTCTGACACCACCTTGGTCCTGTCAAGAGTTTAGCTTTCACTGTACCTATCTTTCACTCCCTCAGTTGAATTTGTCCCATGTACTTTGCTTTTGATGTTATTGTGAATGGGATTTTTTTCTTGTGTAGTGTATTTCTAGTTCTGGAAGAAATTTCTTTTTGAGATGTTTCACCGTTTGTGTGTAGAAATACAGGTTATTTCTAAATGCTGATTATGTATCCTGCCCTTTACTGATTTTGATTAGTTCTAGGTTTTTGCTGGGACCTTTAAGATCTCTCTCTCTCTCTCTCTCACACACACACACACGTGTGCGCGTGCACACACACACACACACACACACACACACACTTGTGAATTTTCTTCCTTTTATTGATTTCTAGTTTCACATCTTTGTGTTTGGAAAAGATGCTTGGCTTGATTTCAGTCTCCTTAAGTTTTCTTGGACTTGTCTTGTGACCTATCATGTGAACGATCCTGGAGAATATTCCATTTGCCTTGGGAAGAATGCGCATGCCACCCCTGTTGCATTATGTGCTGTGTATATGTCTGTTAGGTCCATTTGCTCTGAAGTTTGGTTAAGTCTAAAATTTTGGTTAAGCCTAAAATTTCCTTGTTGATTTTTTATGTGAATGATTGTCCATTGCTGAATGCAGATTTTTGAAGACAACTGTTATAACAGGGTGGTTGCCAGGGAAAGGGGAGGTTTCAAGTTTCCTGCCCCACCCAAGGAAGGGGCGCCGGCTAAGCAGAGAGTTGAGAAGCTGGAGGGAAGATTGGAAAGGAAGATGGAGAGCAAGAGGAGACCTGGAGGCGGCACATGGAGCAGAGAGGCATGTGAAGAAGCTGCACTTGCTTCTTGGCCTTGGATTTATTCCAGGGACGTGGGAGACGGGGAAGGGGACACTTGAAACAGACATGGGTGAGAGACCCGTGGGGAGGTTAATGATGGCAGCCTTTATCTTGGTTTTGATTTTGCTCTTTTCCTTCTGGACTTATCTGGCTGTTCCTGCTCCTTTCCTTTGGGTCCCCACTAGAAGGTGCCTTAGAGTTGTGGCAAGCTTCGGGGCCTCAGTGGTCCTGCTTTGGGCCAACACTGTTTGGCTGGGCATTTACCCATGAGGGGATGGGTCACTTTGGGTGCTTGATTTGCAAACTGTATTCTTTGTCTTTTTCTTATCTTTCTTTATTGCACACCGATTGTTTTAAAGTTTCTTTCCATTATAGGCCTTATGTACCAGAGTATGTTTTGTCTTGATGTGGCAGATGGCAGAACCTATTTAGAGCAGATTTGGGAGTTCCCGGGCTGCCCTACTCCCCCTGCTAACACTACTGTTGTTTATTTCTTCCTTTGGCTACATTAGCGTTGCTGCACGTATTTAGGTGCTGTGATGTTGAATGTATGTATATTTTCAGTAGTTACATTTTCTTGATGAATTGACTTTTGTGCCATTCTATAATGTTATTCTATGTTCCATATTACCATTTTTGGCTTAAAGTCTATATTGTCTGATATAAGAATACCTTCTCCTGCTCTGTTTTAGTTTCAACTTCTGTGGGCTAGCTTCCCATCTCTCACTTTAAGCCAACTGTGTCCTTACAGCTGAAGTGAGTCTCTTGTAGACTTTATGTAGTTGGACTTTTTTTTTAAAAATGATCTTTAACCACTTTATTTTCGATTAGAGAATTCTATCCATTTACATTTAAAGACTTACTATTCACACCTTACCAATGTGATGTGAATTTTATCACAGCAACAAATTCATCGAGTTTATGATAATGATGCCTAAGTTATGAACATATGTTTTCTGAGTAAGAACTTGAAGGTTTATTCCAAAATGGTGTGTGTAACATAGCAAATGGTCATTGTGATACTTAGTGGCTTTGTTCAGAGACCTTGTTTTCTTATTTAACTGTTCTTTGCTGTGCATTAAATGATTTGGATTTCTAGATAATTAATAATGATACTAGAATGTTTTAAAAAATATGTCCACTCTGGGCTGTCACCGATTCCACTGTTGACTTCACAACATGAAGAGACAACTCTCCTTGAACACTGAAGTGGAATCTTTCTTTTCATCTCTTGAAACTCGAAGGGTTAATGAATGTTAACACTTAATGCTAATCTATTGTGACAGTCTTACTCAAATCTTGGAGATTTGTTTCCCAGGGTGCACATTCTGTGGCCCATAAAATATACTGGAGTTTTGAAAGTTCGACTCAGTGAAGTGTTTATAAGGAGTATTTGCTATCTTCTGGATACAAATTCCAGGTTCCACATTTTAAAGTTAAAGAAATGTTATGTAAGGCCCAAGAGAAACTAACTGATAGTGAATCACCAGCTGGTTTCACATAGACAAAAAGACCAAAGAATTTCAAGGTCATTTAACAAAGATTTCACTGCCAACACAAAGAATATTACAGACTGTTGCTCCTAAGGCAGTGCCTTCCTCTGGAGGCTTTTTTTCCCCTGGGTTATGTTGAGCATATGAAAAATATCCAGTTGGATAAGAAGCTGCCAGTTGTTCTAGTATTACTAGTTAATGAGGTCATTCAGGATCAATGATGTGGTTTGTCTAAGACAAACTGAAAAGGAAAATATCAATGTTGATAAAGAAACAATGATGACTGGTTATAGGCCAGTATATTCTACTGTATATTCTATTGGTGTAATTGCTTTTACCTAGTGTCAGTGATATAAAAAATTTGAAGGCATGAAAGGTAGGTAAAGGAAAAAATGAACGACAGGATCACTAGCCAAAGATGCTGAGGGATGGCGGGAAAACAACAAGGAAGGCACATTAGGTGAGAATACAGACTACCTATCTGCTAGTCAAGACATCCACTTAGAGGAGCTAATGAAGGTGGAAATGTTTGAAATATTTGTATCAGATTTATTCTTGGAAAATCAGTTTAGCATGATATTTCAGTTTTGGAGCCATATAAAACTATTTGAATCATAGCTCTGCAATTTATAACTTCTCTTAAGTTCGGGGCGTTGGGAGGCTTAAATGGAATCATTTTTGGTATTAGTGAGAAATTTATTTTTTCAAACATTTTATACCACAGAAAATTGTAAGTTCCTTAAACATTATGGAAATTTTATGTCACAAGATACTGAAGGTACTGTGATTCTGGGGTTTATTAATTCTATAACTTGACAGCAAAATTTTTTAGTTCTTTCCATTTTTCTACTCTTGAATTCCTATCCTCTTTGTTTATTTTCATAAACTGACTGTTAACCATGCTTCCAAGAAGCTACTGCAGATCTGAGAGTTGTATGAAGGAGAAACATAGCCAGAAAAGGAAGTGGTTTTTACTAAGCCCCTGTGATTGGCGAGGATAGTCTTTCTAGAATCCTCACAGCAGAGCCCCTGTGAGCTTACTGGCCAGGACTGTATCAGATGTCAGCGCCTGGCAAGATAAATGGGATTACTTCAGTGAGCTTTGGCCAGTCATGGTACTGCCTCTGTGCCTGCAGCAGAGCCCAGTGTCATATGCACGTGTGGGCCAGTGTTAAAATGCACCCTTTTTCTATGGAAGAAAGTGACTGTAAGAGACGTCACAGTTTCTATAACATCCTACTGAAACGCCTGACATGCTTGGCATGAGGTAGTTACTGTACATTATTACAACTTTAGAATACATCATGTGTAATGAATTTCACAGAATTAAGAATGTTCTAATCTGCTGTAAAGAATAGGAGAACCAAATAATTAAGGAAGATAACTGAAACTCAGTATTGATAGTAAGGAAGTAGTTTCTAAGGCATGCTGGGTGTGGATTTAACTAAAGGAATTAATAGAGAGCATACATGTTCAGTACATAGATATAAGAAACGGGAAGAGCCAATTATGTCACAAAATATTTATGGCTTATATGTTATATTGTCACCCAGAAGGCAGAAGGTTTACAAAGCAAACATGTTATTGAAAAAAACCCTTAAAGCTATTGAACACTGTTTAATTAATGGTCAGGCATTCTTCTGGCTGAAATGCTTCAAAGCAACACACTCAGAGAGGAACCTCGGTGACCTAACGTTGGGTTCATTAACATCCATTTATATAATAAAGTCTCCTATCCAAGGGGGCACTTGGCCATCATTTTCTGAACATGTGATAAATGCACGGGTGTGATCTGGTTATGAAACCACTAATATCTGCACAGCCAAGATTCTGGACATCCCTGCCCTTCGCTCTGCAAAGCAATAATCCTATGAAAACTCTAACTGCTTTTTGGACACAGGGCAGTACTTTGGGACATTTTTGTCTTTTGTCTCCTACTTGATTTAAGTAATTTAAATACACGCTTCGTCACCAATCTTCAACTTGATCTCATCAATTGACTGACATAACTGTTTTTGGTAACAGTATCATGTTGGGTACCCATTGGTGGCACCCATTCTATTCCCATGTATCCTTTCCTGAACCAAACAGATCAAAGCTATGGCTACTTAGCTAGTAGTGGGTGAATTAGAATTGTAGCAAGTATATTTGCTCAGGTGTGTTTCTGATAGAAAAAGAGTGTGTTTATTCATACACCTTTCATCTACAGAACTCTCTTGTTCAGTCTCAACTCAATGTGACATATGGGCATTGGGCGGAAAGGAGAGGAAGGAGGGGAAGGGAGAGAGAACAGTATATGTTTACTTTGCCTAATGAAAGATTCAGCTAATGTCGTCGTTCTACCCTACTTGCACCCTGTGAAAATTCGGGGCTGCTATTTTAATTTTTTTTTTTTTTACACATACAGCTGGGGTACAGGCTAGAGGTGTGGAGTGGTGAGAGGCTTCACCAGAGGCAGAGTGGGGAGCAGAACAGGCAGATCAGAAATACACTGCTGAGGGGAGCAGCGGGAGAGGCAGGAGAGGTCTGCCCCGCCATGTGGGATTCTCCCCGGCTGGGTGTCGAACTCGCGTCGCTGCTGCCGACAGCTCCACAGCGCAGCGCTTAACCGCTACGCCACCAGGGAGGCCCGGGGGGGGGGCTGCTATTTTAGAAGAGAGGTAAGCGTCAATCATTTGGGCCTCATTGTTTTGTCGTGCTTACCATGTGAGATCACTAATCTTTAAAATTTTCTTTTGGTTTGGTTTTGCGTTGGGCGCATGTTCAGCAGTGCTGGGCAATATTGCTTCATTTGGCACTAATAGCAGCCATCAGTTGTAAACTGGATATGATGCTGACCTTTTGTGGGTCAGCTTGGGCTGCCCTTATTTTGCAATAGAGCATACTGACTTCTAATAAAACTTAGGAAATCCTTAGTAAGGGTTTTATTGTCTCATTAAAACTCGAGTAATTAGGGAAATCGGTCAGCCATCGTCATACTTTTGTGTCTGCTCCTCCACTATGCCAATTTGTCCATTCACTCATGCATTTGTTACGTTCAAGAAGTTTCTGCCTAAAGCAGTGAGATAGTTGACGCATTCATTCTTATTAGACGGATAAAATTAGACAGGCCAAACCACTTAAAATAATCATTAGAAAACAACAGTGAGTAAGAAAATCAAAGGGTAGTTTTCCCATAGGTGTGCTGCTATTCTGTATTAAGCTTTGAAGACTAAACTGACTTGATTAGATATTTTATTTTCAAATGAATTATTCTCTACACTAAGTAAACTTGTTCATGTTAACATAAAATATGACCATTGATTTAGAACAAAGAATAACATTCAAGTTGCTTATTATCTTCTTCAGACTGTTGTGCTGGTAATCATAAAAATTTGTTTTTGTGCTTGTAAGTGATCTACAATTTTCAAAGCATTCTCAAAGAATCCAAAAGGCTACTAGTAAAGGAAAAATAATTTAAATTATGATGTATTAGTTAAATATTGTTTCCAAGTAATGTTTATTAATGGAAGAAGAGCTTTTATAAAACTTTAATTAAAAGAGTACATATCTCTAAATATAGTGTGGTGCTAATTATATGTGCTATATGTAGATTCCATTTGTATATCTTTCTATAGCTATCTAGTTCTATTTCTGTGTATACATTTAGTTCCTTCTATAAATTATACATCTGTGTAAGTTAGGAGATAGATCAAAATGTTAAAGATTGACTCAGTACAGTTTTTATTATGTTATTTTTCTAAATTTTTATTTTCTATAATCAATGAATACTTATTTTGCTAGAGAGTGTTATTTATAGGTAACACTTGTCCTTAGCTATTTAATAGTGGGAAAGAGGAAAGGAAACTTGAAACATTCCCCACAAGCCAAGCCAGTCAGTGGCCGAGAGGGAATGCATTTCACTTAGGAGGGAAGACACATGACACCATTTACATGCCCTAGACATGGAGCATTAGGACAGAGTGGGCAGTATAAAAACCCAATTAATTTTAGTAAGAAAGTGTTCCTCAGTTGATCATGTAAGGAAAAGAAATGCTTCCCAGTCAGAACTGGAGAATACCTATCCTTCAACTTTTTTCAGACTACACTCTCACATAGTGCGCTGCATACTTCTTATTAAAGATTTGATTTTGAGAAACAAGATTCTTGAAGTCTTGTTTAAAAGATGCACACATTACAGCTTTTCTAGTCCAGCTGTTTTCAATGTATGGTCTGAAACTCTTGGAGTTCCCCAGGATGCTTTCAAGAGACTTGTAATGTTGAAACTGTTTGCATAATACTTTATTGTTATTTGGTTTTTGAATTTTCATTCTCTCATGAGTGTCTTTGGATGCTGAAGATGTCATCACTGTGATATATTCTTGCATTTTAAAATTTGTCAGTTTTAATTTTTAATAGGCTGTATCTTTATGTTTATGTATCTATAAAATTCGGCAGGTCGAAAAAAGCTTTTGGCTCCACGATAATTTTCAAGTCTATGAAGGGGTCCTGAGACCAAAGTTCTTGAGGACTGTTGTGTAGATAATATACATTTATAATATGCTCAGACCAGCCAGTGAGAGCTGTGTACCTTTACCATACTTTTTTGATACACCAAACATTTTCTTTAGCTAAATTGATTTGACATTATAATCCTTATTTAGTCTGTGCTAGGATTCGTGACAATAAATAGGCCTGTGGAATTAATCTTTTTATGAATCCAAGGAAGTAGTTGAAAGGATATTGGTGATTTTTTGTACAGTATATTCTTTTTTGAGGTCCCAATAGGGAAATGTCTCTGAAATTCGGTATCAAAAATTGAATCTCCTCTCAATAACTGATTTGTTTTTATGGACCCCATGCATTCTGCAATGTCTTCTGTTTTTCTTTCTCCTGGCTTTGGTTTCTTGGAATTTTACCATATTTTTACCACATGTATAGCACCCTTTTAGTCTTTGTTTTGCATATCTTTTTGGCAGGTATCTCCACATGCTGATCAGACCTTTTTTCTGTCTTTGGTGTTCTTATTTTGTTCCAATTTTCTACATTTATTCCTGTCCCCCATATAACACACAGATCATTCCCAGGCAGGGTATACATACATATGCACATAAATATGTCAAAGCATAGACTTTTTGATTTGATTCTCACAGTTCTTTGGGTACAGTTTAGTTGATGTTGTCTCAGCTTTGCTGATGAAGAAACTGCATGCTGATTGATTTAACTAAGATCACCTGGTTGCTAACAATAGTCAGGGTTTGATAGATTATAGATCTTTTTGCCTCACTTCCACATTTTTAACACTACCACACCAGTGGTAAATTTTTAGAGTAAATATTTAATTGAAGTAGGTAATCATTTCTCTTCCAGTTACTCTTTTCTTTGTCATGAGCTAGCACATCTGCTAAGAGTTCTTCTCCCTCCCCCAATCCTCAATCTATTAAGCACATAAATAGTTGGTTGTAAATAATATTAAAACTTTCCCCTATCAGTAACAACACATGGAAAAAAGAAAAGGTTGGAGTTTAGAGAGGAGGACGGCAAGCTGGTCAAAGTGGTCAGAACTGGTTGGAACTGACTTAAGCCGATCAGAACTGGTTGGAACTGGTTTGGGCCATTCATAATTGCTCAGAACCTTTCAGAAATGGTTTTATCTGCTCTGAACAGTTTTGAGCTGGTCAGAGTGGGTCAGAACTGGTTTTAACCATGTTGAATCAGGAAGAACCGGCTTGAACTGATTAGAGTCAATCAGAACTGATCAGAATGGTTCAGAATTGGTTTGAGCTGGTAAGAATTGGTTTGAACTGATTTGACCAGTCATAATCAGTTTTATATAGTCAGAACCAATTTGAACAAGTTTGTGCTGGTCAGATTGGGTCAGAAACTATAAGAATCAGTTTTATCTTGTCAGAACTTGTTTGAGCTGCTCAGAAATGTTTTACCTGGTCAGAACTGATTTGAAGCAGTTTGAGCTGGTCAGAACAGTTTTTCTCTGATCAAAACCAGATTGAACCTGCTTCATCTGGTCAGAACCGGTTTGGACAGGTCAGAAATGGTTTTACATGGCTAGAACTGGTTTGAACCAATTTATCTAGTTTAAGCTTATCAGAACTAGTTTCAACTGGATTTAGCCAGGTTTCTTCAGTCTGAACTGGTTAGAGCCAGTAAGAACTGGTCAGAACTTGTTTTTGCTTGTCTGAATTGGTTTGAGCCAGCCACTACAGGTCAGAATTGGTTTGAAGCAGTTTGTGCTGGTCATAACTGGTCATAACTGGTGGACCAGATTGAGCTGGCAGAGAGAAAAAAGATTTTCTCTGGTCAGAACCAGTTTGAAGTGGATTTTACCTGTTTGAGCTGGTCAGAACTGGTTTGAAGCTGTTAAAGCCAGTTAGAATCAGCTTGAAGGTACTTGAGCCAGTCAGAACTGGTTTGAAACTGCTTGAGCTGGTCAGATCCATTTTGAACCATTTTTTATCCACTCAGAACACTCTGAGCTGGTCATAACCAGTTTGAATTGGTTTCAGCCAGTCATAACCAGATTTTTTCTAGTCAGAACTGTTTTGAACCTGTTTGAGCTGGTTTGAGCTCACCAGAAGTTCTTGTATCCAGTCAGAACTGGTTCAGATCCAGTCAGACTGATTTGAGCTGGTTTGAGTTTTCAGAACCAGTTTCAGCAGGGTTTCTCCTGTCAGAACTGGTTTGAGCCGGTCAGAAGCAGTCAGAACTGATCAGAAATGGTTTTATCCAGTTGGAAACAATTTGAGCTGGTCAGAATGGGTCAAGATAAGTTTTAACCTTTTGAGTTGGTCAGAATCAGTTTGAATCATTCAGAGCCCTCAGGACTGGTTAGAACAGATCAGAAGCGGTTTTATCCAATCATTACTGGTTAGAGTTGGTTTGAACCAGTTTGAGCCAGTCAGAACTGGTTTTATCTGATCAGAACCAATTTGAACTGGTTTGAGCTGGTCAGAGCCATTTTTTACTCCAGTCAGAACCTGTTAGAGCCTGTTAGAATTAGTATGAACTGGTTTGAAGTTGTCTAAACCTGGTAGTTTTTCTACCACCACTTTGTCAATGACTCTGATCACTTCTTTACAACAGTAAGACATGATGGATTTTTCTATACTGCCTAGGCAACATTCTCTGAACAAATAGTATACTTATTTTTTATGGAGTGTGGGCCATCTCAAATTTTCACAAGGAATTCATAATTCTCATTACAGAGTGCCCCAATGACATAGTTTCAGTTCCATATATCAAAAATGGGTGGGAAGTGGAATACAAACCAGATGCTTTCTGTTATGTTTGGCTACCCATTGATAAATTTGTGTCAGAGCAATCAGAAAAATATATCTGACCTCATTGGGTTAAACTGTAGAAATCATTCCACGAAGTTGAAGACCAGTTACTAGAAGGTCAGTTGGGGCTATCTAGCACGTAACATTTTCTGTATCTTCATTGTTTTGACTCTGTTACTTTGAATATTGGCATGGGAACCTGTTCTTTGTGGTTGAAGTTTTGATTTGCTTATTTTTCAACTTAACTAATAATCCTCTTTTGCTGACAGCTCTTTAGTTACTGTAGAAATGATTGTGTTGTCATAAACACAGCTTTAGGATTTCAGGTCCGGTGGGGGAGGATCAGAGGGTGTTCAAAAAAAGCTCATGTTTCTACCCAAACACACCCACCTAAGCAGTTACAGAGGTTCAGGGAAGGAGAAGCAGAATTCTTTTCCCTGTTCCAAGTTTCTTACGTGGAATCATATGCTGTTTGATACATGTTTCAAAAGAGTCTTCAATGTAACCTCCAAAAATAAACAAACCACAATTCTGCTCCCCATTTTTTCCCTCAATTTAATTATTTGTTCCAATTTTCCTACCTTTGAAATCAGACGATTCAGCTCTCTTCTCTGCCTTAAGAGTTTGGCTTGGTTCAAATTTTAGAAGCTAATGCTTGATTCTACAGTTTTCCTTGGTTTTATTTCTTAATAGTCTTCATATTTTTTAAAATCATTTAAATTCTTTTCCAATTTAGATCTCTTCCTTTTAAATTTCCAGTAGGCCTATTCTCTGTTTTGTCTGTTCTCTTTATTGTATAAATCCCACTCTCTGTTCTTGTTCTATGAAAATGAACCCTCTTCTCTCACAAGTTCACACATGCCTTTTTAACTTTTCCTACCTGTGTTCCATTTTGTGCTTCTAAGTCAGTAACCAGTTCTTATTTAAAGCATGGTTTAGATTTCATACGCAAAATAATTTTTCCCATCTAGTTTGGCTTCTAACTGACCCTGTGGTACCTCCAGTTATTACCATTCTAATCTACCTGCCTTACTGAGAGAACCTTGAGTTGCTTCCTTCCCCCCTGTCTGATTTTTATGGTTTCCCATTATAGTATTGACAAAGAAACTGGGCTTTGGACACATACCTGTATGGGTTTGAATCATAGCTCAGCCATGATAGGTGACCTTGAACAAATTACTTTCCGTCTGAATTTCCTCCCCTATATTATGGGTATAATAATAACAGGTCAGGTGGAGGAGGACCAGAGGGTGTTCAAAAAAAAGCTCATGTTTCTACCCAGACACACCCACCTAAGCACTTACAGCACTTATAGAAGGTTCAGGGAAGGAGAAGCAGCCCGATAATAAATTTTGGACTTATTAAATGAGCATATATAGTATAGAATTGGAGTCATACTAAACATTCAGTATTAGATGTTTTTCAGTCTTTTCCAGAAAATTTGGCAGCATTTTGCTGCTAAAGAGATGACTAGAAAAATCAGAATGGTGTGTAATAAATTGCCAGTTCATAAGATAAAATGCTTTCAGTAGCATGTTTTCTTCCTATGCTTTTATCCCCCATCAGGCGCATGTCCCATCTTTTTAAAATTAAAGTTATTGAAATATTACAACATAAAAGTATAGTAGTAATATAACAAACATATGTATATGATCATCCAGAAATAGTTCAAATAAAGCTTGATATTTTGTCATAATTATATCAGGCCTTTATTTTCAAGAAATTAGGTGTCTTAGATTTAGTTAATGTGTCCTTTCCTTGATGTCATTCATCTCTCTTCTTTTCTAGAGCTATAACCCTGCTGAATTTGCTCTTCATTATTTTTATTTATAGTTTCATACCTTTACTGTTTGGGTGGATATCCATGTAATATACTTTTCTGCATGTTTTAAATGACATGTGCATAATATACTGTGTATATTCTAGAGCTTGCTATTTTGTTTAACATTTTGGGCTGTTTTTATCACGTGCACCATATTGCAGTGCTCTGTTCTATAATAATGCAATTATAAAATTAGTGGAGTAGGTAATTCTAATCTTAGCATAAAGTTTGATTCATCTCCAGGATGAACTCAGTCCAGTTTCTTGTTATCAAGATACTTTGGTACATTAGGGGAATTTGGGTTTCTTCTTCTCTAGGGAGACATCTTGCATTAACCAGGAACACCTGGGAAAGTCACATAGTGTCCTGATATCTGGACTTTGGAACTTCCTAATGATTTTGTCTGTCACTAGCTCTGGAGTTCAAGGGTGATTCTTATACTTCTTAAGAAATTTTGCCCTTGAGTGTTGCCCTTGAGTGTTGCTAATTTAAGTAAGATAATGAAGGTAAAATAACCTACATCTAGCTATTTAGAAAATGATTAAATAAATTAGTAAGTATGTATTTTTAATTAAAGAATTTTGAGAAGAATTTGCCTGTACATAATGAAAATATGTACATGTGATTCTCTACATCATTTTTGTTTTGTTTTTTCTTTATTTGCTGTAGGTAAAAGTGAATGTTACCATTTTATGTTGTTTAACATGTTTAACAACTCTTTACAGATATATCTTTATTGGATAAGCAGTAGTTAGTTGAAATGTTTTTTGAAATTAAATTGAACCCACACAGTAACTTAGCTATTTCCCTGATTTTATAGTGTATTGAAAAGTAGCAAAATTATAGCAAAAAATAATTACAAAAAAGTCCCAGGTTAGCCTTTTAACTAGGTCTCAACAATGTAAGCACAGTGATTAAATAACTAGGAAAAATGAAAACACTTTCAGTAGAAGACTGCCTGTTTAGAGGTTAGAACTGGATCTAGACAGAGCCTGGGGCATGATTGATTGTTATTATGTTAAAAGGCATACTTAGTATTTTGCCCCAAAGAGTTTTTTTTTTTCTGTACAGATTTGGACCAGACATAAATAACTTTCTTGAGGAATTAATGGGGAATGCTTTGAAGATTTTCATCTCCTGAGTGTTATTTAGTAAGGATTTGGTTTTGATCAATATTCTTTGGATAAGTATGGGGTATTACCCTAGTCCTTTTTTTAAAAATCAGACTTGTTATTGAATTAGAAATTATGTTAGAAATTTCATTTTTTGGGGGAGGGGTAGTTCTTTGGAACATGTCAAAGTGAGGCTTAACTATGTATTTTTCAATTAATACATTTTAAGTCTAGTTTAAATAAAATTTTACAGGGGTTTTAATTTTTCCTGTTAATACATGGCGATCAGAGAAAACTTTGGTAATTAAAGCTGTGGAAACAATTACAATAATTCAATTAGAATGGTAGTCATCATTTGCTTGCTAATTTAACTTGCTAATTAACTGCTAATTTAATTATTGCTAATTTAACTATCAATTATTGACTATTTAAAAGTTTGGATGATAGTCACTGAGTATAGTTATAGAAAAACTGGTTTTTGGTTTTGGAGATAAACAATTTATGCAGCAGTGAAAAGTTACCATTTTAGGAATCTTATTTAGGAATCTTATTTTAGGAATATGTGAAGGGAATTGCATTGTATGTGAGTACTGACCTTGGTAAATTGTCTTATCATAGACAGTTATGCTGTAAGTGTGCTATATATTTATTTGTTGGAAGAGAAAGAAGGAAGATAGGTAGAAAAAAGGAAGGAAGCGAGGAAGGGAAGACGGGAGATAGCCTCTCGCATTTCAAACTGGGTAGTAATTATAATAGTAATAGTAATAATAATAATAATAAAGCAATTGAAAAACATAGCTGCTCTATGTCTAATGCTGTGCTAAGTGTCCAAGTATTCTACATATTCAGGACTTTAGTTTCTTGTCTATGATTCTAAAGTTAAAAAGGTTTATTTTATGCTTAATTAGCAGCAAGATCAGATGTGATCTGAACTCACTTGGTGGCAAGAACAGTTACATGGACAGTTTTTAATTTCTTAAAAAATTTAAGGTAGCATTGATTTATAATACTGCATATGATTCAGAAATAACGTATCCTACCTTTTCAGATGTGTGTTACACCACATCTACCACCACGGTACCATTGGTTCTCCCCTAGAGCCCATTGTAGCCCCTCCTGCCTGTGCTCTCTACCTTCCTACTCCCCTCTAGTAGCCTCAGCTTTACAGTCAGATTTCTAAGGTTTGTTACTGGTTTGGCTTTATCTGGCCTTCATTTTGTTTTTCTATCTTCCACATATGAAATTGAAATCATCTGGTGGTGTTCTCTTTTTGGTTTATTTTGCTTAGCATTGACCCCTCCCTTTCCATCATAGTGTTGCAAATAACAAGAGTTGGTTTTTATTTTTTATTATTATTACTTTTTTTAGTAGCTGAGTGGTATTCCATTGTGCACATATGACTCCTCCTCTTAATGTGCTCATCTGCCCTTGGGCCCTTGCTTGTTTCCATAACTTGGACAGTTTTTGACTTAAAATCTTTACTTATCCCGGCCTCCCTGGTGGCGCAGCGGTTGAACACTGCGCTGTGGAGCTGTCGGCAGCGCGCAATGCGGGTTCGACGCCCAGCCGGGGAGAATCCCACATGGTGCGGCAGACCTCTCCTGCCTCGCCCGCTGCTACCCTCAGCAGTGTATTTCTGATCTGCCTGTTCTGCGCCCCACTCTGTCTCTGGTGAACCCTCTCGCCGCCCCATGCCTCTGCCCTGTACCCCAGCTTGTATGTATAAATAAATAAACCTTTTTAAAAAAAATCTTATCCCACTTTAGGTAAATACTACAGGTGCTGCAGAAATAGTGTGTTTGATTGCAGAGAATTACACAACACATAATATAATACTGTATTATCTCTCTGAAAGAAAAAATAATAACTGAATTCTGAACCATATGTCTGTGAGGATTTGTAACCATGTACGAACTCATTCAGTCGTCACAATAATTTTGAGCTTGCCCATATTATCATCTCTGTTTTACAGAGAAAGGCATTAAATAGAGGTCTAAATAGGAATATTTACCAGTAATGACTATTTTGAAGTCTGCAACTCTCTTATTAGAAAATTCTTTGAAGTTGTTTTTTAATAAAGTGTTGTCAGTCTTTTTGGACTCAGTAGAGGAAAAGGGAGTTGATAAGAATACATACATGTTAAAACTTTTGGGATTTATTATAAAAGCACTGCTACTATTTCTAGGCAGTTCCAAATGGATTAGGATAAAAATGTAGAAATCGGTTTCTTTTGGGTGGTTCCTACTGCCAAAGTATGATGGTTCTCTGCCATGTGGAACTCCGTAATGTAACAACAGGGAAATACAAGAGAACAGACAGCTCACACTGGGATCATTTCACAGACATCTGGTTTTATTTTTGCTTGTTACATCTTTGAGACCCCACCCTTAGTCACTTTATATATGTTATGTATATTTTACCACATTGTGAAAGGGTTCCCAAAATTGCTTTTGGCAGCTAATTAGCATTTACTTAATACATGGTAAATATTAGCTTTTATTCAATACATGGTGTACTCTCAGTCTCATTTAATTTTAGGCTGCATATCCAGTAATTATTATGGGCTTTTAAATGTAGGTATTCATGACATTTAAATTGCAATTGCAATGTAGTCATGTTTTCAGGTATCTTTCTACAGGTGGTGAATTCCATATCTAACAGTTCTACCAAGTTTCTTTTAGATATTAAAGTTTGTATTTAAGTAAACATAACACAGTAATTGATTCCTCAAAAATATCATGATTTTTTGGTCTTTGTGCACTGATAAATTTTCGCAGACATGATGGCAGCGTGCTCATAACTGTTTTGTGAGGAAGTGTCAATACCAAGTTTTGCTGTGCTATGGTCCTTGTCAAAGTTGTAGTCTTTGGCACTTTTGCTAGTTGTGAATGCAATAGGATTCTGTCCTTTGCCTTGGGAGGTTATCAGTGCAAAAATAAATGCATAACAGCTTACTAATTATTGAAACAAGTGGTGGTCTCAAATCAAACTACTGCATGGGAAGAGGCCAGTTGCCCAGATGAAGGTGGAGACTGTTTATAGTGCGTGTGGTTGCTGCCGTGATAAGCTTTCCAGGAATGTGTGGAGGAAGGTTCATGAAGTTTAATTCAGATTGCTTTGGAATGCTGAAATTTGCCCTTGGTTATCATTGGTATTTTACATGTTTTGATTAAATCACTCTAGGTCCTTCTGAAAACTGCCAATGATCTGAGGAAATCTTTGGGCCTATGAAATTGTTTGGTTTCCATTTTGAGTGCAGACTCCTACTTGCTCCTTGCCTGCCTGCACTCCTCCTTTCATCGTCACATTGTGCTAAGGTCATGTTTCGTACCTTTAAGGAATATGAACCTTATCTCCCTCTTCTCCCCTTCACTGCTCTCTTGTGCAGCGTGCACGCAGGTGTGCTTAAACAACACACACACACACACACACACACACACACACACACAGACACTCATTCACTCTTAGCTTTTTCACATAGGCATCTAGGATTCTTCTTTAATCAGATGATTTTGATGTTTCTCTTTATGTTTTGTTGAGAGCTATTAACTATTTAAAAGATTTTCAAGATTCTAACTTGATGAGGAACATAGGGCTAGGGGAAACTGCTAGCTATGTGTGTTAGTAAGGATTTTTGAAATCTTACAACCTGTGTTAAAACATGAAACCACATGTGAGTGACAGATTACTTCTATGGTGAGATTATTAATTTAGAAATGTCTTGATCAATTTAGGATGGTCACTGAGATTTTTCAATGAGGGAATGTAATTGGGATGGAAAAACTGTTCTCTCTTTCTTAAGCTTTACTTCTAGGGGATAATGAAAAGTATTGTGGCCTTAAGAGGACAAATGAAACTTTTTTCTGGACAAATTAAGTATAGTCAATTGAGACTCTGCCATTGAAGAAGAGAGTTAAGCAGATAGTATTTAAGAGAACTGGGTTTTATTTCTCTCTTTTGTGTATATTTCTACTATTTAGTTGAATTTTTATCACAAAAGTTATTTGAAGATTAAAAATATTACCCTATAAAGAACTCCCAAAGAGTAGTGTAGAGAAAAATTACAAAAATAAGAAAGATCTTAGGTTCTAAGAAGGTGTTTGTTCTTGTGTTCCAACCAAATATATATATATGTCTATGTATGTATATATGTATACACATACACACATATAGTTCTATTTACATAATATCTTTCTATATAAGTGTAATATTCCAATAGATTTTATTTTTAATGAGGAAAAATTAGGGGTTAAGAAAAGCCAATAAATCTTTCTGAACTTCTCATTTAACCTTTTTAATATTATGGAAAATGAAACCAAAGTTAACAGTTTAAATTAATGTCTTATGATTTACTTAAAGGCAGAAGTGAGGTTACTTTAACATTCAGCAGAGATTGAGACAATTAAAATACTAACTTCTAGTGATATGTGACTAAAACAGGATGGGAGGTTAGAAACAAAGTAGCTTGTAATTTCCACTAAACCTGTGGTTTTTGAAGCATCCCAGGGTGCTGCATTAAATTCACAAGAATGGGGCCTCGTTGGTGGCACAGTGGGTTAAGCACAGCGCTGTGGAGCTGTTGGCAGCTGCAGCGCGCACGAGTTCGATCCTGGCCAGGGAGCTTCCCACATGGCGCAGCAGACTTCTCCTGCCTCGCCTGCTGCTCCCCTCAGCAGTGTACTTCAGTAGATCTGCCTGTTCTGCTCCCCACTCTGTCTCTGGTGAACCCTCTCACTGCCCCACATCGCTGGCCTGCACCCCAGCTTGTATACATAAATAAGTAAATCTTAAAAAAAAAATTCACAAGAATGCCATGGCTTATTTTAAATTTTCAAGGGAAAGAGCAATACTTGATACCAGTTGATGACCACATAAAACTTGAGGTAGTTCACATTTTCAACATTAGATTATGCTGCATTCTTTTCCCTGTTCTCATGTTTTTATGAAGTGGGTTTTTAGTGATCATGACTAATTAAAAAATGGAATTATTAGGCACGTACTTTGGTGTAGGAGGGCCATGGGAAAATTACTGAAACACTAAGGATGCCACAAATGTTGAAGATTTGGGAACTCTTGCTCTCAACTCTCTCTTTAACACACACATACATGTATGTACCAATTACATATCTTATATAACATTTACAAATTTGTCATATGATGACAGTTAATATTTACATATTTAATACATAGTTTTGTTAGAAACGATATTATTAAATTGAGGTTTTAGACTATATTCTCCTTGAATCTACAAATCTTGTTTATAGAAAGTCATTCCATTCGGAGGAAAGAACTTTGACTGAGCATTACCTTCCCTTATTCACAGCTTTGGGTGGAAGTTGGAGACTATTCCCCACCACCATGGCTCAGAAATGAGAAAATATCTGCATTCCTATTATATTCACATTTAGTTCTTGAGATTATGAGAGGCTTAAACTTGTCCAAATGAGTAAAATTTACTCTGTTTTCAGGGAGACACCTCTGGGGATTGCTATACCTCAAAATAATGGTTTTATTCCATGAGTTAGACAAGCATTGAGTTACTGAGGAAGGTACTGGAACCAAAGATGAAAATAAAGATGAAAAGAACTGATGAGATTCATATGGAACCACAAAAAAACCTCGCATAGCTAAAGCCCTCCTAACTAAAAAGAAAGAAAATGGAGGAATTTCACTCTCTGATTTCAAGCTATACTACAAAGCCATAATAATTAAAACAGCATGGTACTGGAACAAAAACAGACAGAAAGACCAATGGAACAGAATAGAATACCCAGAATTAAAGCCACATATCTATGAACAACTAATCTTTGACAAAGGAGCAAAGAAAATGCAGTGGAACAAGGACAATCTATTCAATAAATGGTGCTGGGAAAACTGGACAGCCACATGCAAAAAAAATGAAGCTAGACTACTACCTCACACCCTGCACAAAAGTCAACTCAAAATGGATAAAAGACATGGACGTAAGACCTGAAACCATAAAATGTATAGAAGGAAATATAGGCAAAACTCTACACGACATACATCTCAGCAAAATCTTTAAAGACATATCCCCCAAAGCAAAGGAAGTGAAGGACAAGATAAACAGATGGGATTATATCAAAATAAAAAGCTTCTGTACAGCAAAAGAGACATTAACCAAAACTAACAGACACCCTACCAACTGGGAAAAGATCTTTGCACACAATACATCCGATAAAGGATAACAAAAATTTACAAGGAACTCACACAACTCAACAAAAACAAAGCCAATAACCCAGTCAAAAAATGGGCAGAAGAGCTAAAAAGACACTTCTCCGAAGAAGAAAAGCAAATGGCTAACAGGTACATGAAAAAATGTTCAACATCACTTATAATCAAGGAAATGCAAATCAAAATCACTATGAGTTACCACCTCACACCTGTGAGGATGGCACACATTAAAAATACAGGCAATAACAAATGCTGGAAAGGATGTGGAGAAAAGGGACTTATACACTGCTGGTGGGAATGTGAACTGGTCCAACCACTATGGAAAGCTGTGTGGTGATTCCTCAAACTGCTAAACATGGAACTTCCATACGTCCCAGCAATACCACTTTTGAAAATCTACCCAAAGGACACAAAAACACTAATCCGAAAGGATACATGCACCCGTATGTTCATTGCAGCACTGTTCGTAATAGCAAAGGTATGGAAGCAACCCAGATGTCCAAAAATAGATGATTGGATCAAGAAGATGTGGTACATATACACAATGGAATACTATTCAGCATGGAAAGAAGATAAACACATGCAATTTGCAGCGACATGGATGGAATTAGAGGGGATCGTACTCAGTGAAATAAGCCAGAAAGAAAGAGAAAAATATCGAATGGTTTCACTTATAACAGGACTATAGGGTAACCAAATAGGAGAGAGACACTCAGTGGGTGGGGGTGTGGTGGGCAGAGGGGAGGATAAAGGCACAAAATGGAGTAGAAAAGGACACAAGGGACCACGGGGATGGATCACGGGTGAATTGGTGGTGCGTTACCCAAGGGGAATACAAAATGTAAAAAACATAAATAATAAAATTATATAAAAAAAAAGATGAAAAGAAAGCCTAAAAGATGAAAAAAAAAGCCTAAAAGTCAAAATTAGGAGTTTATAAAATTGTGTCTAATAAATGGATCAGTTTTGTAATTCTTTTCCAAAATTCCAAAGTCCCTGGGCTGGCTTGTAGTTGAACAATTGCATGTGTTGTAATCTGTATAAAGTGTCTTGTTTGCCCAGAATTCCACCAAATCTATCGGTGCCTTTAATGTGTTCAAAAGGGAGAACTTGTATCCTAAATTCTAGTTTTTGACATGTTATGGCTTTTGGACAATGGATGTTGTTTGCATGCCCTTCAAAATGACAATCGTATTTTCAGTGTCAGCGTCAGAAGATGTTTGGAATTCAATATACACCTACTAGCTTCACATTGCTCTAGGTGAGAATAATCTCTAAGCCCTTGCTTAGCTCTCCTTCTGCTTGAATGACCCATTACCCTTTTCTCAGCATCTCCTTTTCTTTGTCAATTATGGATGTCACACATGATCTGAACACTGTTGAAAAGCTGTAGCCTTTGCTTCATGATCCATGTTAAAATCTGTTTCAGTGGAGGGGTGTTTTCTGAAAACCTCGAGGTAGGAGACTCCCCACAAGCCAGTTCTTGCATACACTGGGTTGACTGTGTCCTTGTTTTGACACTTCAGTATCTGTCTCCTGTTGTCTTTTCTGAGCTCTCTAGGATTCTTTATTAAGACACTGAACAAGTGTGTAGGCCTTTTTAAATTTCATCTCAATTAAGTAGCTCCTAAAATTTCCTACATTCAAAATTCACCGTACACTTGAAACATCTGTCTCTGTGATTTTAAGTCATATATATGATCTTAAGTAGCAAATAGTGCTTGATGTGCCTTATGCAGATAATATAGAGAAGTGGTTTCCTAATCTTTCCAAGCAGAGTCTTTTTTCAAATGAAATCTTGTACAACTCAAATATATAGGCAAAAGCGGGTTGGTCTGCCTCAGATCAGAGCATAGCCTGTCATGCTCATTTTCTTCTCTAAAAATACTGTCTCTTCCAATAAATCATATACTGTATTGTAAACAATGTTACCTCAAAGCAAAATAAAAAAAATTCTGTCTCCTCCACTTACGAAATTGATGCCTTCCGGGAATACCTTTTAGAAAGAATAGAGTAAGACATGTTATTGGTAAATGTGAAAGAGAACTCATTTGACTTTCAGGAAAATGTTCTATTTATTAAATTTATAAACCATCCTACTCTTTGGTTTGCAGCAGCAATGGGCAAATATAGCTTTGTAAATAAAGTTCTATTTGAACATACACATGTTTATGTTTCATGTATGGATGCTTTCACATTATAAGGCAGAGTTTAGATGAGACTGGATGTACCACAGGACCTAAAATATTTATTATTTGAAGATTTGAATAAAAAGTTTGCCAGAAAATTATCCTTTGAGAGTCATATGCTTAGTACTCTAAATAAACAGTATATAATAATCTACATTTTACAAATTACGAAGAATTATTTTTTGCAACTGGTAATGGTTACAAAGTAACTGGTGTGGCTTAAATTTAGTTTGTTGCTATTTGTACTTTGGAATATATTGGCATTTGAAGTTGATATTAAACTTTATTTCATTCTTTTATATTTCTGATCAAACTTTGATTCCACACTTCCACTTGATGCTTCAAAAAAGGTAAAATTTCCCTACCAGTGTTCTCAATTTAAAAAGGGCTTTACAGATTTTTGAATGTATTGATATGATATGAAAGTTACTCTGTACCAAGGAAGGAAATTCTCTCTTCCCCAACCCAGTCTTTGAGTAGCTCCAGATCAATGAGTATATGCAGTGTCCTTGCTTTTATCTAACATGAAGAAAGCCAATGTGCTGATGGCCTCTGAAAAGCTTTCCAAGTTGGCCCAAGATGAAATAAACTCTCCTTAAAGTAAAATAAATGGTGTCCTGCAGTGTTATTGATACAATACATGCCATCAACAGTGTCTTTCCATTTTTAATAATACATCATAGCAAGAGAAGATGAGGTTACTAGAAGAATCAGCTTTTACTGAGGCAGATCTGAAGGAGATTTTATTCCATCTGGTTCACTTTTAAAGGAATGCTCCTCTTGGACCCTTTACCTCCAGAAATACCAGTAATAGATAATCTAAGAAAAGGTGAAATCATTTGTTAACTTTCTTCAAAGAAAAGTGCTTATTTAGCCGACTCAGCAAATTATTTCAAATTGACTAAGGGCTTGAACAAATGTTTGATTTTTTTTTTCTGGATCAATGAAATTTCCATTCTGTGAGCGTCAGCATGTAAAAGCTGTCAAGTCACAAAGTATTGTAAATATTTGGATTTGCTATTTTATAAAGATATTGTTTAGCCTAGAAAAAATGTCTGGATGATAAGGCATTGTAAGGGAAGAAAATAAAAGAATGGGGCCTCCCCGGTGGCACAGCGGTTGGGCGCTGCGCTGTGGAGCTGTCGGCAGCGGTGACGCGAGTTCGACGCCCGGCCGGGGAGAATCCCACATGGTGCGGCAGACCTCTCCTGCCTCGCCCGCTGCTCCCCTCAGCAGTGTATTTCTGATCTGCCTGTTCTGCTCCCCACTCTGTCTCTGGTGAACCCTCTCGCTGCCCCACGCCTCTGGCCTGTACCCCAGCTTGTATGTATAAATAAAAAGTAAATCTTTAAAAAAAAAAAAAGAAAATAAAAGAATGGCAAATAGGAAGTAAATAAGTTACCTAATGAGTAGGTATTATTAGAGGAAATTCAAGTGTGTTGGTCGGTTAGTAATAGTTGTTGAATAAAGTCTGTATAGTACTCTCTCTAAGCTGCATTGGGACTGTACTGGGAGGGGGTGTGTGGTGTGTGTGTGTGTGTGTGTGTGTGTGTGTGTGTGTGTGTGTGTGTATGAATTAAAAGGCATGTAATGTCTGATGGCCTGATATTTAGCACACTGACAAAGTGTGACCACAGGTATGTGATTGATTTATTTAGAGATTACCTTTTTCTCACTCAAGAGAATAGATTCAGAAAGAATATATTGAGAAAGGAGTGACATTATTAATTACCTGAATATATTATGATGTATCATTTCTATATTAATAAAACTTTTCCAGTTGCAACTGATGAAAATGTTACCCCAAATGGTTCTTTATTGTCCCCATTTAACAGGGAAGTTTAGGGGTGAAATGGCACACTCTTTCCCTGTCTAAGCTCTATGTTTTCTTTTGTGTTGTAGTATTTTCATGCATTTTTCTCCTTTAGTGGCAAAATTTGGCTTTGGTAGTACCAGAATTAAATAGTCCTTTGCACTAATGATCCTAGAAGGAAAAGAACATCTTCTCTTTCCAGAATTTTGAAATAAAATGGAAATTTCCTAGATTCCTTGGATTGAAATATTCTGCAAATCACTTTTCTTGACCTGTTTGACCTACTCCCCATCCCTGGACTAATTGACGTGTTAGGTGTTTGGGACACTCTGAGTTTGAATCTTGGGCCTACTCTTGTGCCCACCTGTGGGCCCACCCCTTGTGCCCACCCCTGGACAGCAGACCCATGTAAAATAAGTTTATAAAATGAAAAGATGGATTTTAAGCACACGATGAGTGGAGAGGAGGCATGGTAGTAAGTGAAAGCAGAGATTCTTTCTCCAGTGTCTGTTCTTGAACTACTATGAGAAACAAAATGTTTGTGGCAATTCTAGTGATACATCAATTTGCCTTGATAGAACCTTTGAGCCCAGTTATTTTAGTGAGCTTTAAACCAGCTGAAAGACAGTTCATGTCCAAAAATTCATCGGTCAGTTCTTATAAGGAGTGTCTATGCATTCACATGCTTTTTTAGTGAACAAGAAATGTCAAAGAGGTAGGAAAACATAGGTCATATGCGTGATTTGGTAACTCTGGTATTTTAGATGTCAGTTCTTAAATTGCAGAATATAATTACTGCATGCAATATTAGTAAATGTTGACTTTATGAAGGCTGAATAAGTCAGTGAACTTACTTTATTACTTTTTCCTTTCTTCATACTTTCCAAACTAGTAAATGGTTAGAATATGGTTTTTTGTTGTTGATGTTGGAAGATATTTTATTATTGATAGCACATGTTAAAAGCTTTTTATGTAAATATCATATGATTGAATTATTTACTTCTTGAGTATGTGAAATAGAATTAGCCTGCAGTGACCCAAAAGAAGCATCACAATATCTTTTAATGTAATTTACACCCATATTACGTATACATATTTTATATCCATATAGAACTCAGGTATCTGAAAGCTATAAACTTAAAGACTTGTGCCTTTACATGAAAGAAGTAATTAAATTATTTCTAATTTGCTTAAATCAAGGGCTTCTAAATTTTTCTGATCCTACATCTATGTAAGTAAAAATATTTTGCACCTGGATAAGTAAAAATACTGTGTGTATCTCAAAATAGACACACCTTGTAAGTAAAGCTTGATTTCTTTTCTTATGAAAATAAATGAAAACAGATGTTCTTTTTTTCACCCCAGTAAATGTTCTTGCATACCCTGCTTCGGAGACCACTGATTTGAGTGACAACTAGGAAATAAGAAAAGAAATAGATGCCATGTACTTTATTCTGGTTCAGATAGCTGTTAAATTAACCACGTAGTTACTTTGGGTTTGTTTGTCAAATTCTAGATTTTCATCGTTTTAGGGGAGTATGGTTACACCATGGAGTTGGTTTTCAAAGACTCATCAACATAGAATATGACATATATGTGCTTGTGCTGTTTTGAGTTTTCCTTGTTTTTTCCTGATTTAACCCTAAAATTTGAGAATTTTGCTTGGTGATTTTTTGAGTATCTCATTATCAAAAATATTTCTGAGTATTACAAATATTAGAGAGCAGGTTCCTAAGCTGGTCCCTAGAATTACTGGAAAGTAAAAGTTGAATTTCTTGCTTTTTGAAAACAAAAAAGCAACCTACACCATGGGAGAAAATATTCATACATTTTACATCTGACAAGGGGTTAATTTCAAAAATGTACAAAATACTTACATAATACAACAACGAAAAGATAACCCAATTTAAAAAAATGGATAAAAGACCAAACTAGATATATTTCTTTTTTTAATATAATTTATATCCTTTACATTATTGTGTATCCCCTGTAGGTTTCCTACCACCAGTTCACCCGTGAACCATCTCCATAGTCCCTTGTGTTCTTTTCTCCCCTATTTTGGTCCCTCTTCCTCCCCCTCCCCTGTAGAATGTCTCTTATTTTTGGTTGCCTGCTAGTTTTTGCTTTTGTTTATGTTTGTGTGCTGTTTTCTCCTTCTGATTTCTCGTTTGGCTCCCTATATTCCTCCTATAAGTGATACCATTTGATATTTTTCTTTTTTCCTTCTGGCTTATTTCACTGAACATGATCCCTTCTAGCTCCATCCATGTTGCTGAGAATTGCGTTAGTTTATCATTTCTCAAACAACTAAAAATGGAGCTTTTATATGACACAGCAATTCTACTCCTAGGAATATACCCAAAGGACACAAAAACATTAATCCAAAAGGTCACAGGCACACCTATGTTTATTGCAGCATTATTTACAATAGCTAAAACATGGAAACAACCCAAATGCCCCAAAATTGATGACTGGACCAAGAACATGTGGTACAGGTATACAGTGGAGTACTATTCAGCAATCAAAAAGGATAAACTAATGAAATTCTCAGCAACATGGATAGATATATTTCTAAGAAGTCATTCAGATGGTCTTACAGGCACATGGGCAATGGTTCAGCATCACTTATTGTAAGGGAAATGCAAATAAAAAATACAGTGAGATATCACCTCCCCTTTGTGGGAATGGCCCCTATCAAAAAGAATGGAAACAACAAATTTTGGTGAGAATGTTGAGGTAAAGGAATTCTTATCATCTGTTGGGGGAGTGAAAGTTGGTACAGCCTCTCTGGAAAATGATATGGAGATTTGTCAAGAAAATAAAAATGGAAATCCCATATGAACCAACAATTTCTCTGCTAGGTATTTACCCCTGAAATATGAAAGCTCTATGTGAAAAGACTTATATACTCCATGTTCGTAGTAGCGTAGTGGCTACAGTTGCCAAGTTATCAACCTAAGTGCCTGTCAGCAGGCAAATGTATAAAGAAATTGTCGAGTATATAGTCACTGGAATCTATACAGCTATTTTTTTAATAGTGCCTTTTGGGACCTTGAGGTGATTGTTCTAAGTGAAATAAGTCAGTGAAAGACAGTTGTCAGATGGTTTCACTTATCTTTAAAATATAAATAACAACAACAAAAAATACTGGAAAAATAGAGCCAAAACAAATTTTGGATTTAGTGAAAAAAATTGCTGGTTACCAGAGGGAGCGGGGACGGGAGGATGAGCTGCGAGAGGGAAGCAGATAGGGCATTGACATTTGAGGTTTCGTTGGAGGGCGAGAGGAATGTGCACATGTGAAAGAGTGAAAATGTAACTCTAAAATAATAGCAAAAATTGGAATAAAAGAAAAAAATATTAAATTTCTTGCTTTCGGTATTCCTTTTCCTCACTTGTGTTCCTTATTTGAATCTTGTTACTACTGGGTCTTTCAGTCAGTTTTCCATCAATTCAAGTATTTAATTAATAGAGCTTACTTTCTAGGTTATATGAACCTAAAATATAAACTTCAGAACACCTGTCATTTCAAAACCCAAAAGAAATGCTGGTGAGAGTTGAAAAATTTCATCACAATTCTCTTCTACTTTTCCTTAAATCTCCACTTGAATGAATTCATTCCTTTATAACATGTTGAAATTTTCCAAATTTTGATGCAGAATCGACAAATATATTCATCCTAAGATTTTAATACACATTATATCTTTCAAATTTTCTAATTGTCCAGATCTAACACAAGTCATTTGAGAAGGCTGATGCTAAATAAATATCAACTCAAATTATGAACTGATTGATCTTTAAGAGTCGCATCATTTATAAGTTGCTGAGTCAAAAAAATTTTCATTGTTCATGAAAATGTATTTTTGTTCTTTAGAATAAAACTTTCTGTGAATTAAAATCTATTGAAAATAGAGTACCTTGAGTTTGACTTTCTGATGACATGTTTTCCTAGAATATTTTTCTCCTTCTTAGCTAAGGTTTTGGAAACCCAACTCTGGTATTATTGTGACATTGTAGAGTTAAAATAATTGGGGATGATCTTGAAGAGTAATTTAATCTTGTTTATTTTGGACAAAACCATACCCAAGTCATTTTGGTCAGGTGAAATCCTATTCTATTATAAAATTGCTTCACCTCTGTAGTGGTGAAGCAATGTGATGCTTCACCTCCAAAGGCTATGTCTGTGTCCTAACCCTAGGCCCTGTGAATGGGCCCTTACTTGGAAATAGGATCTTTGCATGTGTAATCAAGTTAAGAAGAGGTCTACAGCATTGGGGTGGGCCCTAATCAGTTTGGGGTGGGCCTAATCTTGTTCTTATAAAAAGAGGGAAATTTGGACACAGAAGTTAGGACAAAGTATGCCATGTGAAGACAGAAACACACAGTAGAGCTGATGTGAAGATGAAGGCAGGAACTGGAGAGGTGGAACGCCAAGCCAAGTAGTGCCTAGAATTGCTGGCAGCTGCTGCTAGAAGCCAGGAGAGACATGTTGGACAGTTTCTTTTTCAGAGCTTTGGAGAGGGCATTGCTTTGTCAATACTTTGACTAAACTTCTGGCCTCCAGAACAGAGAGACTAAACCAGGGCTGTGTTGTTCCCCCCCGTCGGTGATTAGTCATGGTAACCACAGAAAACTACTGTAGCCTCTCAATTACCTATTGGGAGAACTTCTTCATTTTCAGTTTTGCCTAAAATAAGTGCTAGATTAGTGTCAGTTTTACAGATGTCCTAAAATGCAAAATCAGAAAGAACAGATAAGGAAAGTGAACTTGGATGTAGAAGAAGCATGGTAATTGGGAGTTGTGTGGTGGGAGAAGTGTGGAATCGTTCCCCTAAATCATATACAGAGTTATAAACGAATATGGCCTCAAAAAAAAAAAACCTACGGAAAAATAATTAAATAAAAAAGACACATTCATTGTCTATAAACCAACTAGTTGGCTTCTTTTACTACTTTTCCTTCTTGTTTTAAGAACAAAGAAGGGAAAATAAGAGTAACTTGTTTCTAGCTGTCCTATTTTCAGTCATGTTTTGGGTCTGAATTTGCTTTCTATTTGCTAAGCTGGTTCTGATACTGGGCAAATGGGGCTTTAAAATTGCCAAAGGCAGTGCCCAAATCGCTTACCGGTCACTGTCTTGGTGCTGCACCTGCACGCACAATTGCAAGACTACTCAGGCTTAGGAAACAGTAACAACAGGATTTTATTTAACAAACAGGAAAAAGCAAAGAATTACTAAAGTCAACATATGGCTGTTTACCTTACTTAAAGCAATGTCCAGTCCTTTAAATCCCAGAAAAGTAACAAAGGTGGTATCTTCCCGCCACTGCTGATGTGGAGCTCCTCTTCCAAACAATAGGCCACATTTCCAAAATGACATCTTCCTTTTTCTGTAGGCGTGCAACAATCAGACTGTAGGCCAGGTTCCAACTCACAAGGACAACAGAGAACACAACTGGAGATATTCCCGGAACTGCCGCGGTGCCCCAGCACAGCACCAGGCCAAAAACACTGCAAACAGCAACTACAGAGGTCAGACAGTCCAACAGACTGCACTCATGCATTTTAAGGAAGGTGCCTGCTTCGGGCCTCTGCCTTCTTCCTTTGGCTGCAATAAAGACAAAACTGGGAGCAGTTTCTGTCGCTAGATGACTTGCAGAGCCTCCAAAGTCGCTGGCCCCAAAGTCACTGAAGATTCCTAAAACGCTCAATCTGAAACTCTCTATCCCGGTGGCTCAAAACTTCTGGCATCTGATTTCCAAACTCTCAATCTTGGTGGCTGCATTTTCTGCCACTTCTTTTCCTACATCCTGGCGACTGCTTCCTCTATTTCTTCAGCATGGTGACTACTTCTTTTATTCCTCCATCATGGTGACTGCCTCTTCCATTCCTCCATCATGGCAACTGATTTCTCTATTTCTTCAGTCCCTTATATTTTTTATGAGAATCTCCACCCCAAACTGCAAACTTAGCATTTTCCCTGGGACTGTCCTTCTCATCAGCAAACCCCCCCCCAGGGCGCACCATGTTTACTGGATTTTGGACTCAGCCCAGTTATAGTTCTTCCTTCATGTACTCAAAACTCACAATGGCTTTGCACTTCAGATTTCTCTAAAAAATGTTAGTTGCCTAAAAACATTATTCAAGTTGCAAAGATTTTCAAGCAGTAGTATAAATAAGAATCTCAGGTATATTATTATGAATGTAGATTGTTTGAGGGCTACCTCCAGGAAGAGTTATTTGCTGGGTCTGATATGAGACTCAGAAATTGGCATTTATTTTTATTCTTTTTATTACGAACCCCTGTAATCTAACGCCGGGGCCCCTGGCCTGTGCTTGAGGAAACATGCTGTATTCCATCCCGCCTCCGCTGATGGGCAGTGAGTGCTTGTGAAAAACCACAGCGCCCATATTTTACATCTTTAATTTGTAATTCAGATTCTTTTTTTTCTCAAACTAATTTTTTTTTAGATTAAAACTTTTTTTGTATGTGTGACTGAGAACTAGTGGTTGTTTCTGAAGTTTGTAAGGCTCCTCAGCAGCTTGTTCGGTTTGCCTGACAGTTGAATTATTTTTCTCTTTTAGGGAATTTAAGGGAAAGTGATGTGGGGACCTGCTTATCTTTCCCCATTTCATTCAGTGAGTTGCACATTTCCTCTGTCATCCCCCATCTCTTCCGCATCTCCCAGTGCTGGTCACGTGGTCTCCTTCTTCCAAGTAATCTGTGGTCAGGATTTGGCATGTAAAACCATAGATAAGTAACTAAATAAAATTAGGTGACTTTACTAGTATTAGCTCATTGTACAGAAGTCAGAAGGTAAGCTATTTTATCTAGAATTGTATTTACTTTTTTATTTTCAGTGTTCTAGGAATTATATGGATACTTCCAGCAAAGCATGGGTTCAGAAATTACTCTGCAAGTTCACGGTACTTGAAGTTTCTTGACTCTTAATGGGAATCCTGAAGTCCATTTTGATTTCCAAATTTTAAATGAAGATGAATTTTTTATTTAGATGCACTGGGATATATTGTTTCAGCTGGCTAACATCTGGATGCTTTCTCAGCACATGCTGAAGCCGGCATTTCTAGCATTGGGTAGTTTGTTCCAGGAACACGAAGTACTCATTATTTACCATTGTTATTTTCTCTGACTCTAGAGGAAAGTCAGTGCTACAAAAGTGCAAACTTAAAGGAAAAATGAATTAAAGCTGATAGGGTTCAAAATGTTGATATTCTGGTTGTTATCTCCGAGTTCATCCTAAAATGATTCTTTTTCAGAGGAGCATAAAGAAAGACCAAGTTGGGCTAATTTTATTCTTTTTATATAGACTCTAGCTAGTCATTCATGAGTCCAAATTTTCTACTATATGGGAGCCTCTTGAAATCATGGAATGCATCACTTGATCTTGAAAGGAACTTTGAGGTTATGGAGTTGTGTATCCCGTGCAGTTGAGAAATATCCCTGCTAAATCTTTGGAAAAGATCACACGGCTCTGTGTGCCTGATGGATCTTATTCACAGGGTGCGTTATCCGGCTGAGAATCAGCCTTTCCACTGGTTTAACTTGAAAATAGGTATTAAATGCTATTGATAAGATGGAAAGTATTGCAATTCATCTTTCATTTTTTTTTTTAAGATTTATTTATGCGTACAAGCTGGGATACAGGGTACAGGCCAGAGGTGTGGGGCGGCGAGAGTGTTCACTAGAGACAGAGTGGGAAGCAGAGCAGGCAGATGGACGGAAATACACTGCTGAGGGGACCAGCGGGCGAGGCAGGAGAGGTCTGCCGAGGGATGTGGCAATCTCCCCGGTGGGGCGTGGAACTCGGGGCGCTGCTTCCAGCAGCTCCACAGCGGCAGCGCTTAACCGCTGTGCCACGAGGGAAGCCCCATCTTTCATTTATTTATTCATCTACTCCCCCACTTCATCCAGAATTGATTTAATGTGCTTTATGGTGAGCATGATATTGGGTGATGAGCTCTTGTAGTTAGACCTGGATTTGATTTCTTTTTTTAAAATCATTTTTAAATTTTTATTCATATCTTTTACATTATTTGTATTGCCCATAGATTACCTACCACGGATTCACCTGTGAACCATCACCATAGTCCCTTGTGCTCTTTTCTCCCCCATGGATTTGATTTCTGACTCTCAAACTTGTTTCATTACATTAAGATCATTAGTTACATTTTGTAGTCTAATATTCTTCATCAATTAATAGAAAATTAAGTAGCAGTATGTATTTCATTGGGTAGTTGTGGGGACTGAATATGTGCTGGGAAATTAATAAATCATTTATGTTCATCACATTTTGAGCTACTAGTTTTTAATCACGAGTTAAAGATTAAAGTTAGCTGGAAGAAAAAATGTCAGTCATCAAACAATGCACTGAGATGGTAGCAGGAATCATTTGCCCACTGGGGGTGGGGTGGGGTGGGGGCTCTATTAAATTCCCCTTTGTTCATGCAAAGGAAATCTGAGACTAGTTCATCTTTTTGAATAATCTAGATTTGGACGTATGAGCAAGAGTAGGTGTCATGGCTTATTTGATAGATCTTTAAGAACAGTTTGGTGCGAGTGTGGGAAACAAGAAAAAAGCTAAGTAACCCCTCATTAGTCCCATGCATAAATTTTCTGGATTTTGTAATAAAAAACATTCAGCTGTTTCATTTATGCTACTTGTTGGAGAACATGAGAAATTAATACTTATTTTCCCGTAGAAGATACAAAATAGCAAAATGAAACATTTATTCATTCAATGTATACTGAGCTCCTATGCTGTTGTAATTTCTGGAGATAATTTAGAATGAAAAGATTAAAAAGGCAAGAAAATCGCTTTATATTCAGAGAGTGGGGTGCTGAAACAGCAAATACATAAGTACATAATTACAGAAAGTGCAATGTCATGCAACAAAGATTGATGGATGATGAGACAGAGTCCTTTTTGATAAAGTAGGCAGAAACCTGAAAATTATAGGATCGAACTATGAAAAGATGAAGGGATGATGTTTTCCATGCTTAGGAAAGAGAGAGAATACAGGTCCTTAAGTAGGAATATGCCCTCATGGCTGGAGTGGAACAAAAGGCTGCAAGAATAGAGGCAGTGAGTTCAAAGAGCCAGCCTAGGGCGGCTGAGAAACAAAAAGAACAATAAGGCTAGGAACAGAAGCGAAGTCACAATGAGGCTTTGTACACCACGAAGGGAACATTCAAATAAGTGTGGAGAAGTCTACATGACTTTTCTGGGGAAATCTTGTGCAACAGTTCCTAGACATTACAAGAGGATGGTCAGCACTGATGTCATCAGTAGGATGGAGATGAAGTATTGGTTCTAAACCAATTCAGAAAAAAGAATGGAAGACTTTGGTAAATTGCGCCAGTGGGACAAGAAGGTTGAACCATAGTTTATCCTAATGTCTTGAGTCTTACTGGTTGGAAGAACTCTGTGGTGCTACCCTTGACAGAGAAGGATATGCTGGTATTAGTTGGTGGTGGTACATTCCAGTGGAAATTTTCAATAAAAAAATAGGACATTTATTCAGAGTCTAGCAATGACAAGCAGAGAGACAAAACACAGTGCTTAGAGAGATCAACAGGTGTGAACAAATACACTTCTCTGATTGGGATAAATTCAATAGAGGGTCACAAAGTTGGCATGGAGAAAGGGGCTATTGGAGATGGTTAAAGGTAGGCAAGTCTTTTGAAGTTGGAAAAGGATAAAATCTAGGATTCTGTGCTGTAAATGGGAAGATTTTATAGCATGTTAAATAAGATTAATTTTGCTAATAGGATATGGGTTTTCTAGATGTGTTCATCCTTTTGAATAGTTGACAAATGTTACCAAAAATGCAAATACCTTTGAGCTTAATTTTAGGAACTCAGAAAGATAGGAATGGAGTTTGATGATAATTAGCTATATTCCCACAAACATGACTTAGAGGAAAAATAATTTTACTGGACCAAACCAAAACATGGGGTTGGTGAGAGGACTGGGGTGATACAGAGAAGATAAAGGAGATTGTAGGCTACATATGGCTTTGTAAATTTTTGAGATCCAACTTCACTTATTTCTTTACTCAACAAATATTTGTAATCATCTTCTATAGAATGGTCACTGTGCTTGGCCTGAGGATAGTGGGAAGAAACAGAAATAAGGCCCCGCTCTTTTGAAGTTTCAGCCTAAAGTGAAAAGCAAACATTAAACAAATGTTATGTAACTAATATTAAACATGTTAGCCTCCATGAAGCTCTGGAGTAGTACAATTTAAAACAAGTGCCTGCGATACTCAGTTTCCTAACATTTTCTGCATAGTAGTGAGAGTGATTTCTTATGTGTGTTATTGAAATTCTTCTCAAGGACAATTCCAACCCAATAAGTGCTTTTCAATTAAGGTAACCATATTATTTATCATTCAAACCAGTTCCCTGCTGCTAATATTTATGCTGGGGTGATGGCCAATAGTCAATCTTTAAAGAGGTAGAGGATTCAAAATAAATGAAGTGATGAGAGGGACAGCAAAATACATTGGTCCAGCAAAAGTGATTTTTCCCATGACAAATCAGGGGGTAAAGAAAAGAATTGTTTAGGAAAGTCCAGTGGGATGTAATTAAGACTAATGGAATGAAACTAAACAAAGGAAAAATTGAGCTCAGTAACATACCAAGGAAAAATTTCTAACAGCCAAGACTGATTGTAAAAGATTCTCCCAGGGGAAGGTACTTTAGCCAATGTGAACGGAAATATTTAAAATTAAAAGGGAATATGTATGATACATGTTCTGTATGTGATACATATTCTGTAATGTGACTTCACCATGAAAAGATCACTGAATGGAGAGATCTTTTCTATCTTTAATACTTAATGTGAAATAAAAGGTTCCAAAGTTTCTTTTTTTTCCTCAAACCAGAGAGCCCAGCTTAGTGATTGTGGTCACTCATCACCTGAGATTCTGAAAATCCTGAGACCGCACCTTGGCCTAGCTCAGCTCACATTCTAACTTTACTTTGTTCATTTTGTTTCTCTTCATTTAAAATTTCTTTTTTGCCCTCATTTTAAGAAAATGCATTTTTTCCCCGAGTTATCTCAATTAGTTGCAACACTGTATGATTCAGAGGAATAGGCTTACCCCTCTTCAGTTGTATGTTACCACACCATGCCCACTACCGAGGCCCCATAATCCCCCACTACAGTCCATTGACCCCCCTCCCACTTTTGTGTTTCTGACTTTATAAAGCACAGTCTATGATTCAAAGGCCCAACAGTTCTTTCCTAAAAGATTAACTTACAGAAGACATCATTTAAATGGTCGTCTTCATTGGGCACCGCTGTAGGACAATCTGAACGATCCTGTTGCTAAATGTGTTCTTTAACAAGCAAAGAAAACTGGTTTTATATGGGATTGGAAAGATGATAAGGCAGAATCGTAGCTCCTATAAATATTATACAGTCCTTTTAATTTGAAATGAATCAAAATTCATTTGGCCTGAAATATTTGGACACTTGCTCAGTAACTTTGTTAGTATAAACCTGGCCCCTGTAGCAAGAATTGGCAGCCAGTTGAAGTGGTGCTGGTGACTCAGTGTGATGTGTTCTCTCCACCTTGGGGAGCATGAGATGGGGAGCCAGAGGTACTGACTTCAAAAATGGAGCATCTGATCCCTTGGTATTTGTTGTCAGAGATGTCAGCTGGATTTCAGTTTAGATAATTACATTTTGCTTGCTTAAAGCCCCTGGCAGTTTCAACTAGGATCTCATTTCTGGTCCGAAATGGCTCTGCATGTGATGCTGGGCTTAATTAAACAACTGCCGAGTCATAGTCCACAGGCAGTGCTTGTTTCAGCGGTCAGTGAAGTGATCTCTCTCCATGCTCATGCCAGTCATGTTGCTCAGGCTTGACTTCGCTCCAGGAATGTTTTAAATCCAAGATTGTCTCTAAAGGAAATAAATCTAACTTTAAGAAAGATGAGTTTAGAATGAAAGAAGCGATGGTGGGATTTGTATATTCATTTTAGTAGACTGGGTTTCAAGATGGCACTCAGTATGGGTCCACTGGACTGAGTTAGTGTGGGCTGCCCGTGCTTATCCTCTTTACAAGAATCTTGGGACTAATCTTGCTAGAAAACATGAATGATGGGAAGGTCTCAGGCAATTCATTGACCTTCATTCCAGGGATTTGGGAGAACTATCATGATTAAAAGGTCAGGGAATCCTTACCCACATTTTCTTTATTTTACATTTACTGAAAATGTTCTCAGTTGAAAAATTTAATTAGATGGAAAAAAAGTTTAGGATCCAGTTGAAAAGCACCCAAGGAAAGCACTGTGCTGAACTGAAGCCCAATAATATCTTACCTCTGAAGTTTTGCTCTTTTAAAGGGATTCTATTAAGCCACTGAATGAATTAAAATGTTTTTCTATGGATTTATTATAATTCTACCTTAGAAAATTTCTAATTTAAAAAAACCAAAAGCACTTTCATAGTGTTTAATCTAACATAAGTAGAATGAGTTCTTTTGGGTGGTATATTCTGAGCAGTACAATGTATTGTTCAGCAATATGTTAATGTGTCAGCGTTTTTAAAATTAAAATTATAGAGAGGATATTGTGATGATCAAACTTAGAAAATAAAGACTATCTATTTAAAAATATAATGGATATATATTTGGAGAAGAGAGAGAAATTTGGTAAATTTTGGGGCTCATTTTTGTACTGATTCAAATATATACCATCCTTTGTTATTGTGCAGACTGAGGGGTACCCAGGCCCCCCAAACTTGAATGCTCTAAAGAGGTTCTTCCATCCATTGCATAGAGACAAAACATACTCTTAATGTGAAAGATATTTAATAGAATGATTGTGCACAGAGAAGGAAGAAGAGAAAGGACATAGTTTCCCATTGAAACACCCAAAGTTACTCATCCCCTCATGGGTAAATGTGCAGCCAAAGTGGGGCCGCTGAGATCTGAAAATTTGTCACATGTCTAAGGCACCTTCTGGCAGGGAATGACAGGAGAAGGGCAAAAGGGGCCATGCAAATCTGGGGTGAACGGAGCAAAATTAAAGTAAAATCGAGGTAATGGCTGCCATTGTTAACCTCCCCATGTATCTCTCACTCAAATGTCTCTACATGTCTCAACTCCACTTTTCTCCTTCATGTTCCTTGAGTGCCTGGTTCAAGTCCAACACCAAGAAGCAAGTGTGCTGTCCTTCACGTCTCTTTGTTCCATGTGTCTCCTCCTGTGTCTCTTCTCCAAGGCTTCTTCCTTAAGTCTTCTTTAGCTTCCTTGCCCTACCCCCTGACACTCAGCTCTACCCTTCACTAGGTGAGGCAGGGAACATGGAACCACCCCTTTTTATGGAGATTTCCTCTATGTGATGCTTTAATGATTTTAATAGTAATACTGTGTAATATAATGTATATTGATACAAAATGTGTCTAATCATTGGGCATTTGTATAGTCTTCATTTTTATAACAACATTGGCAATGGCAGTAGTTTTTGTAATTTCATAATACTGATGATTTTAAAATACAAAATGTCAACATTGAACCTTAGAAAACCTAAGGTTGAAATTTCCAATTTGTTGTTTAATCAACAAATTTTTTTTTCTGTGAAAAAGTTAATTTCTACCATCTGAGAAAGGAATTCTACCATCAAGACATTAGTCTCTCAAAATAAAATCTCTTTGACTCTTGTGAAATATCCACTATATGTATTATCTGAAACAATTTTTTCATTATAGGGTGATGCCTTTTCTGTATTCATCTCTTTCACATTTGCAGACGCTCATCATCTAAGTTTTGTTTATGTGTTCATACATTCATCCTCTGTCTAGAAAATCTTGCAGATAGCTATTATAAATACAGAAAATAAAACAAGATAAAATGAAACACAAATTACACAGATGAAGAGAGTGACCTTGAAGGAAAACGAGAAGGCAGACACAATGAGGCTGTCAGGAAGATGTTAGTGAGTAAATGCTTTAATATTTTTTTCACTGCTTTAGCCAGATCATGAATTTGGCTGTACATTTTTTTTTTAAGTAGGCCATACAAGGATAAGAATAATCTTTTGTTCAGAAGAAACTAAATTTTCTTGGTACTGAGACTGACAGTGGTTTCCACATGAGTCTGTATAAAAACAAAACTGCAGTTTAAAGGTTACTATCCTGGCAGTGCCCTCACCTATTATGGGGAGTGAAATACAGTTATGGGCTGTCTGTAGACCTAGAGTTCAGTCCAGGCTTCTAGTTCCCTTTCGTGACTATCCCTGTGACCTCAGAAAACAAATTTAACTTACTTAACTCCCACACTTAGCATTCGTAGTGTGGCCACTTCACAGGCTGGGTTGAGGATTAAATGAGATGACACATAAAAAATGCCCAGCACAGCAACTGGCCTGTGGCGAGCGCTCATTTCACGTTAGCGCTTTTGATCTGCGGTTACTTGGGGAATGCAAAAGCAATTTCGTGTTCAGCCCAATAACTGTGGTCGCAAAGGTAATTTGATGTAGAAATAAGTAATGTGAAACACTGCAGTCTTGAACGTGTGTTTTTAAACACACATGAATATAATTTTGATTTTTATCTCTTCCTTGGCTCCTTTCTATATAGTAATTTTAGTCTAAGCATCTGGCACATGTTGAAGAACATTTAACATTTATGTTTTTACCAATTCCCAGGTTGGTTATAAGAACAAAAATTCGCAAAATAGCTGGCTCTGTCAGTTGCTGAGGGTGGACTGGAGGAGTTCCCAAAGTCAGCAAAGATGTAGATTAGGAGATAATTCAGACCAGCTAAGTAGACAATAAATGAATCCTTTTATTGTTTTTTTCCCCCCGTCTACAAATCATTTCCTCACGTTAAGTAAAGACGGAAATAGAAGGCTGAGAACTTTGGCTGGAAATGGCTTTTTCAAAGCATTTCTCACAAGTGAGAAGAGGAACTAGGGGTTGCCAGCTTCTGTAGGAAAAGTGATGTGTCCACTACCACACAGAGATGAAAGAGTCACATTTTCCTAAGGATTTTCTGTGATTGGAGTTACAAAGAGTGATGAATTTTAAAAGGTCAGAAGTTGATGCTTTTTTTTTTTTTAATGTAGTTCTGGTTGGGAAATGGCACATTCAGAAAAGCATTCAGAAAAGGGAACTCTTGTCAAGAAAATTCTCAATCTTCTATAGAAATAACTTGAATCAGAGCAAAAAATTTGGGTGGAAGTAATGGTGGATCTATCTAGTAAAGTTGCTGAATAATCATTTTGGTATACCAAAATCTGCTGATCCTTTTGATGATCTCTTAAATCTATTTAGATTTAATTCATGAAACAGTATAACTGTTACCTTAATTAACTCTTAATTTTCTTTCTTATGACATGAAAGTGCATAAAATAACCTGTATATTTCTCTTTCCTTTATCCTGCTTATGCAGGATAGACTTTTACTGGATAGCTTACATGCTATTTGCTCTAGACATACTCTGTAGAACTTCTTTCTATAGTTTTAAGAGCTTTTTTTGCTCTAAAAGATTCCTTGTCCCTCACCCCCCCCCCTTTTTTTTTTTTTTACTTTTGTCTAATGAAGAGAACTTGACAGTGTAGATTCTTATTCTAGCTGGGCAACCAGTTAATAGTTGGAGATTGCTCAAATAGTTTCTCGTTGTTTTATGTTTCCTTATCAAGGCAAATGTAGTGATTATGCTTTCAAACCTTTTTAATCAGTAGAAACTTTTCTTGAGGTAAACATTTTCCTCAAGAACACAGTATATAAATAGGATGAAAGCTGAATTCTCTTCTTGAAATGGGATGTTCTATTCTGCCGGCCACTTGTCCCTCCCTTGGTGCGTGCCCTCGGGCATTTGCAGTGAACCCCTAGGCAGTGCTGCTCACATCACAGTCCATGGAACGCTAGTGGCCCCAGGTGGTGCAGGGGTAGGTGGTTCAGAGGAATTCAGATGATTTAGGATGAGAAAATGAAATGTTTGCTAACATAACACTGCATATATTTGAAATTTAATAATAGTGATATTTTGCAGAAATGCCTTTATGTTTTGAGTAAACATTGTATTTTCATAATGGTATATGTGCTGGGAGCTCTGAAATTTGTTTAATATTTGTGTATTATCATTTGCCTATTAATAATCTGATTTTTGTTCTTATTGTAACCACTATATTCTATATATCCCAAATGCACAAAATGGACCAGTAATTCAAATACATTACACTGAAACATTACACTAGTGATAAATCAATAATATGAATGCTGCAATTCAAAATAATTTCATAATCATTAAGAAAGAAGAAGACTCCAATTTCATTATGGAATGTGGATCTTTTATTGCCGGAATAAGTGAAATTCCAAGTATGTGGACCTTTTGAAAATACTGAAACAGCAAAAGTTTGGCGAGGAGATATGTTCATGAATATTTGGAAATAAAAAAATGTAGAGGTATGAACTTATACCACTGAAACATATATTGTGTTCTAAGCCAATATTGCCTCAATAAAAAAAGAAGATAAGATAGAAAGAAAAGGTTTTTTCTTCTCTAAGTTTTGAAGCAAATCTTAATTTGTCTTTTGAGATATGTTCCCTAACATCAGGAGTTTATAAAGAAACAAAAATCTGTTGAAATGTTTGTTGAAATAATTAATCCTGAAATAGGAAAAAAAAAGAAAATCTGACTTAATTAGATCAGTGGATCATGTGACTTTTGCACTATTTTTGCTTTGAATCATTAATATGTTATCTATTATGAAAGTTTTTTAAGTAGTAGAAGGAAATCACAATGTTTAACATAGTTTTCAGAATCACAGTGAAATCCTTGACAAATTATAAAAAAAATATTAAAATTTAATGTGTAATCACCAAAATGAAGAAAATGCTAAAAATAGATTTAGTTCTGATATTAAAAACATACAAAATACATTTTAGCTGAAAATTTATGAAGTCATTCTCTGAGTTAGGGTTATTGTAATTGGAGAGAAAGTGAAATAAATAACTTGCAATCTTATTTATCACATAATGTCAGTGTCATCCTATGAAAGAGAAATTAATACTCATTGTCCATGGTATAATCACTACTATGTACATGATGAGTTATTTTTGAACATATAGCACATGTATGAGGAAGAAATGTTTGGCCATCTTTTTTATGATAAAAAGTCTTAGTTATAGCTAATTTTATGTATCGGCTTGAGTTTGCTTAGGGTGTTTAGTATTTGGCCAAACGTTCTAGGTGTTCCTGTGAAGGTGTTTGAATGAGATTTAAATCAGTAGGCTTGCTAAGGCAGAATGGTTTTCCTAATATAACCAACTAATTTCAGTTAATTGAAGATTTGAAGAAATGGACTGAGCACATTGAAGATGCTCAATAAGTCTTTATTAAATAGGTGAATTAATAAATGCTTTCAATTTTAAAAGCAATTTTGTAAGCTGTTTTTCACTTTATTGTGCTAAGCTCTGTGAGTTTTGGTCCTGAAACTGTCACTGATGTCTTGATTCTTGCAGTTAGTGGGCGACGTCGCCTGTACTGGCAGATATACTGCATACCATCTGACAGATTCTGCAAAAAGAAACCTTTATTCTCCATATAAAATGTTTTATATGTCCACCAATGGAATATTATTTACAGTTTATTTTAGTTTAACTCCTTGATCTCTTCAAATTCTACCTCTAGGAAAGTTAGACAATTTAATGTGAAATATAAGAAGTAAAACTGAATTGCCTATGCCTGATGGTGTTCCATGTTAAGCAAAGGTTAAGCACAACTTACTAAGCTAGAAGAAAAGGGCAGCAGTCTGGAGTGAAAAGTGTAGTTTCCGTATGTGGTTAGCCTATTTCTCATTTACATTTCAACAGCTGTATGTGTCATTGCAATTGTCCACACAAGGTCAAAGCCAAAAATAATGTTATTCCCATATAATGTTTTTCTTGAGTTGGGAAAAAATAGAAAAACATCACAACGATGCCACCGTGGTCTCTGAGCATAACATCTTAAAAAACACTTAGAGCCTAAACTACTATATTATGTTATAATTAGCTAAATTCTATGTAGTAACAGATGAAGAAATATTAGTTTTAAAACTCAGCCACAGGGCCTCTCTAGTGGCGCAGCAGTTTAGTGTTGCGCTGTGAAGCTGTCGGCAGCGGGGACGCGAGTTCGACGCCCGGCCGGGGAGAATCCCACATGGTGCGGCAGACCTCTCCTGCCTCGCCCGCTGCTCCCCTCAGCAGTGTACTTCTGATCTGCCTGTTCTGCTCCCCACTCTGTCTCTGGTGAAGCCTCTTGCCACTCCACACCTCTGGCCTGTGCCCCAGCTGTATGTATAAATAAATAAATCTTTTAAAAAAAATAAAACTCAACCACAGTGGTGAATTTTCTTTTTTTACGTAACCAATTTAATCACTCAGCTCTTCCTATTTTTTAAAAAAACTTCATTGCATCAAGTGAAATAGTTTATTACTATTTTTATTCTTTAACTTAGGTCAAGAATTGTTTGATAGAAATAGTTGGAGTCATTATAATTTTAAGAAAATAATGAATATTAATGACATGCTTTCCTGCTGTCTTTCAAGGCAGATCTGTGAACATTGAGGGTGCACCCGAAGTGCATCCTCTGGCTCTTTCCCAAGATGCTCCTCAAGGTGGTTACTACTTGACTTGCTTTGCAGGGATCCAGAACTTGGCCCCCAACTTTCTGCACTATGTAGCCTGGTTTCTCAACTCTCTGAAAGTGGCATTGCCTCTCGAGGCAAGACTTACACTCCAATAATCAGAATGACCAGTTTATTGACCTGCAGTAATATTTTAGCTCCTTGTAGGGAAGCCATTTGGAAAGCCAGACTCTACCCAAAAGTTCGTGAACAATTATAGAGTTAAGTTTATGATTTAAATGTTTGCGAATGTTGATTAAGGCAGCCCAGAGTACCTGACATCCTTTGATTCAACATGTTGAGACCATAAGCATAAGGTACCATTTCACCTGTATGTGCCCCAGTAAGTACTCACAACTTTCATCTTTGAACACTTATTTTTCTTTACTTTTTGGCTAGTATTTTCTTTCTTTAGATGTGTACTGAGATCTCTTTCAATGACTTTTCACTGTTTTTGCCATGAGTCATTATGAATTGAACTTAATCCTTTATTTTCCACAGGACAATATTATTTCCTTTATTGTCAACTTCTCGTAGGCAGTGGGTGTGCCACTATAGGAACCATTATTATGCCATGTATGTATTTTAAAAAGATAAGCTGAGAAAATTTCCTTCCTATTATTTACGGATTTGATACGTTATTAGCCTAGTAACCAAAGGGGTTTTAGAATGTTGCTCTCTCAAAATGGATTATTTTGCTTGTAGTTCCCAAATAATAACTTGTTTTAGATGGGAGATGATCTGCTGCTTATTTTAAGCTCTGTTTTTGTGTGCAGGTGGGCTAGGAGATGATGTAACTGGATTTTAAAGTTAAACACTACTAAAGTAGCTCCAGAATAGCTGCATATATCCACTGCTACAGAATAGCTACATTTCCTTTGATTTATTGGACATCAAGTAGACAACACCTTAACGCTAATTACTTTACGGTATAGACCAGATGTCAGATGTCTGGACTTCCTCAAATCTCAGCCTGTCGAGGACATATGATCCCTTGATATTTAAATAAAAATTGCCTGAAGTCCCACCAAAATTGATGGCAATTTCTCCTAGTCACCTTCCCCTCTAAATTTCTTTTTCCTTGAAGTTTTTATTTTTCTTGGGCCTTTTCACCAACAAATGTAGCCTTCTTTTTTTTCATGTTAGTGGAATGCAGCCACTTTTCATTTCCCCAAACACTCCTTATATAATGTAGTAAAACATATGTTATTGATGATTTGTCAGTCATTTAACAGTGTGTGGGGGGGTTACATTTAAGAACAATTAACTCCTTACTTATTTCCTAAGTGGGGTATGTTGGGTTATGTTATGCATAACCTAGCATCCCAGCATTCAAAAATCTTAACAGCAAATATTAAACACGTTTGTTCCTAGAATTCCATCCGTCATACTTTTTCCAGGGGCGCTAGTCAAAGACTGTTTTCTCCTTTTCCGAGCCAGGTTTGGCGCTTACTCTCTGGCCAGGCTCTCTCTCCCCCTCCCCCCACCTCCTCTCTACAATCCTTTGCCCTCCTTTCTACTGCTGCCCTAAATCCCTTACTTGTAGGATGACTGTTGGAAACCAAAATTAATTTCCTAATTGAAATATTTTTCCAAATTTCTTTTTATGGAGTGAAATTTAATTACTTTTCAGTCTTCAGCCACTGAATGTGGGGAGAGCTGTCTTTTCACAATCAAAGTCAGCAACGTTCATTTGCTTATAAAAGGCAGTTCTCTTTCTGAGGAATTCTGCTCTCAGCTTTTATGCTTTGTGGCCCTTTGTGCCCCAGACCATACAGTTAGTTAACTACAAAACTACAGCATGGCTGCAGGTGTGCTAGCCCTCAACTGGGGCATGTTTTAGCACCTCTGTGTTGGGCCCCGGATGTGTCTGGATTCTTATGGCTGTTGCATACCTAGGAATCCGAAAACTGAGCAGTTAAATTATCCCCAACACCCTTGACATACATTTCCTTTGTTGTAGAGTTGAGTTCAATACCATAATCTTCTTTAAAGTGTTACCTGAGAGGTGCTTACTTAGTTCTGTGATGTGGGAGCCATATGGGACTTTTGGGTGTTGTAGGAATAGTGGAAATCAGAAAACAGCTGAAAATCACTGTTGATAGTCTTCAATGCTTCTAATAGTGATGATGTTATCCTCTGGTTACTTTTTGGTCCTATTTTCTGCCAAGAAAGAAAATAATTTGATTAATAAAAACGTCTCAAGTATTTTATGACTGCTGTTAGGAGGTAGTGGCACGAGATACCTTCACGTGAAGAGATGGAGAAATACTTACTGGTCTCAGGAAAAAAAAAGGAGAGTGATTTTTCTGATGGTTTTCTATAGTGTAGTAAACCTGGAAAAAAATGTTTCCTAAAGCTGAATGGTACTAGCCAGCAAAACATGCATTTTACTACTGAACCTCGGCAGAGGTTGCACAGAATTCAGCGGTGGGGGGGGGGGGTCGCTGGTTACGCAGTGGAGTTTAGATACATCCTACTCTCAGATTCCTGGAGGGCGACTTCGAAGCCTCCTACCATAATATGATTGGGGAAATAGACACCATCAAATCAATTCACGAAAAATATTTTGAGATAGGCGAATTTGCCCATATTATTAAAAAAAAAAAACAAAAACAAAAGCACCCACACAATATGATTCCTGGGAAAGGATAGAAAAAAATTGCAATTTTCATTTTGGGCAAATGCAATTACAATCCAAAGGAAACCTCCCTGCCTTCATTCAGATGTTTGCTCTGGGGAGCCACTTAGCTAGCAAGGGAATTCAGACAGGAAAAGTAATTTCAACATTGGCAACCAAAGGGAGTTATTTTTTGTTGTTGTGTTTTGGCTATAATTTGGGGGGATTGAAGAGCCTCTCTAATGAGTCAAATTATAAAACGTTTAGACAAATGTTTGCAAAATACTTTTTAGAAAAATTGAGGTGTTCTTTTCCAAGAAAACATTTCCCTATAAGTTTCAATAATGTGCATTCAGTTCCCTGGCATACCTTGGGCTAAATTACTCAAGTTTTTATTAAAAAACTAATTTTCAGACTTTTATCAGTCTAGCATCTGGAACACTGCATTTGAACTTGCATGTTTCTGTAGATAGGTAACCCAATTATAATAATTATATTATGGAAAATTTATTCCCTTCTCCTTTGCTGCTCATAATTTATTTTACCTGCTTTTGTAGCTTGGGGAGAATTGTGGAGAGTCAGAGCAGTCAGAAATTATTTTTCAATCTCATTGTTATGTGGGTATATAATACTTTAGGATATAAATTCTCATCCATTTATGAATATCTAGACAAGAAGCCAAATTCTGTAAAGGTAATTATTGGAATGAAAAAACCATGATAGCTAAAAACGGAAAAATAAGAAAAGATCTTTTTTGGTTCCTGTTTCTCTGTTTCTTTTTTGTAATGATCAACTTAAGTTCCTTTTCTCTTTCTGTTTAAAGGTAGATAAAAGATTTACTAATACCATTTTATTAGTAAGACAAGAAAGTAAAAACTGGGGCATATGCTATATTCATATACAAAATATTCTAAGATGGAAAGTGAAAGTTTACTACTCCCTGGGAATAAATATTTGCCAGGGTTGTTGAACTATGGAATGTTAAATGTCCCCAGATGAATTCACAGCGTTGAGGAACAGTGAGTGTATGAATCTGGCACATCTTCAAGAGAATGATTCTGTTTTGTATTTTGAGATGCTTCATTCTTTGAAATTAAATTAATTGGGGTGTATTTAAGTCACAGTGAGTTGTGATGCTAGAGGAAACAAAAACTGTTTAAAGCAGCTTGCTCTCGGTTTTATTATTTGAGCTATATTCTAGACACAGAATTTCTAAGGCCTCAAAATTTAAATTAAGATTGATCACTCTTCTACTGAAGATATGTGCAGGCTGCATATCTCAGATGTCTGTGAGTCCTCTACATTTCATGAAGTGAAGAACCCTTGATGACTAACTAGGTGTAGCTTATTTAGTCTTTACAATTGTGGAAAACAATTCATAAACTTGGCTCTATGGAGACCCAGGCTCTTCTGCACAAGTTCGGGAGAGGAGGCTGAGATTCTTAGTTGGTGTGCACAGTGCTACACAATGTAGTCATTGCTAAATAACTGTTTTACCCTAAACACCTTTCTTTGTTGTCTGTTATTAATTCATTCCTGTATCTTTATCTAGTTAGTCTTTTATGTCTGTAGCTATTATTCTGTATACCTATAGTGGTTCCCCTCTGTATCTCCACATCTCTGTATCAGTAAACACATACTCATGTATACACGTACACACACATATTTTGCACAAGCATATATATTTGAGGGTGTTTGGTCCTTCACTCTTTAATAGTTAACATTTTATAAATGTAAAAAAGGAGTATTGCATATCATTGAGAAAATTACATGATTTGTTCACTAAATTTATTAACAGCGTGAAACACCTAAGTTGTTCAATTCATTCTGAGCATGATCGATGGATTCATACCCTAAGTGGATACAGAGCAGGATATTAAGAGCTTCCTTGTCCCTCACTGAGCTATGATTTATACTTTCCTGACAAATTTATATGAAAAATGATTGAATGACTTTATCCTATAAAGTATTTTATCCTTTAAGTATTATTGGAGGTAATAAATCTTACTGTGAAAGACAGGGTACTGGAGAATTGCTCACAAGGTGTCAGAACTCACTTTTAAGGGACTTCATCCAGCACTGCAGTGCCCCTATAGAAGAAGAAACAGAAACTAATCCCAGCACACTCATAGAATTTTAATAGCGTGTAACTGCGCTCCTGCCCTTAACATTTCAGCACTCAGTTACTGGTCAGATATTCTTCTTTTTTTTTTTTTTTTTTAACATGGTTCTTGAAATGTTACCTGCTTCACCTTTCCTTCCATCCAGGAAGAGAATGCTATATACTAGAATCTGACATTTCTATTTGAATACTTCAGAATTGTGGGCTATAGGCAATGAATGTCATTTAAAAATGTGCTGCAGAGTATGTGAGTGAGATCTGTATGTATATTACTGGGTAGTGGGAGAGACTTCTAGGGGAACATGGTGGGAGAGACTTATAAAGAGGAGTTTTTCCAGCATCTATGAAGAATTTAAAAAATGATCATTACTAAGAGATGTTCAATCGTCACAATTTTTTTTTTAGAGAATAAAGGAATGCAGGAATTAATGGTACCTGCGTTGTCACGGTGCTCCAAACTGAAACTGAGTTGAAATGGAGGTTCCAGGCATAAGTCATTCCTGCAGATACGAGTACTGCAAAATGAATTTTGCCTTTTTTTTTTCACTCTGAGTTCATGCAGCACTCAGCCAATATGTCCCTTTCTGTCTTAATCTGAAAGAATAGTCTCTCAGTAATTGGAGATCTTAAAGTCTTTGTTGAGAATTAAAATAGGCCAGTACCTGTCCCCCTCCTCTCACCATGATTCCAGGGAAAATCTGATTTATGGTTTTGACGCTGCTATTGGACAAACGCCTCAGCTTGTTGGAATTCTCCAGAGCTGTGGGATAGGAGGGGCTGCGCTCCACCACATTCAGGGAGTTCCTGGCCAGTCTTTCTTTTGGCCAAATCCAAATGTTAACAGTTTAGTAGGACCTTATTTACTTGCCCAAGCTAGGCTAAGAAATTATGGTTTCTAAACGCTCTCTATGATGTTGGACTACTAAAATAAACAGACTTTCTTTAAAATTTTGTCAGAATTTGTCAAGTTATGTGTGATTGTTTCATGGAAAGTAAGTCAATTGTAGCATTTCCCATTTTGCAAAAAAGCTAGGCAAAAGTAATTTTTTTCTTTTACAATATCCATAGAAAATGAAGCATAATGCAAAACCAAATCTGTCAATTGTTATTTTTAGCTAAGGTGAATTTAAGACTTGGTTTGAGCAGAATTGTTTCAATTTACTCTGATATCCTGGCATAATTATCAATAGTTTCCCCCTTGAGTGTCAGAAGTATGCAAGTTTAGACAATAAATGGTAATTTCATTCTATTTTTTTTTAAACTTTATTTTTTGGAGATTTATTTATTTATGCATACAAGCTGGGGTACAGGCAGGGGTGTGGAGCAGTGAGAGGGTTCACCAGAGACAGAACAGGGAACAGAACAGGCAGATCAAAGGAAATACACTGCTGAGGGGAGCAGCTGGCGAGGCAGGAGAGGCAGGAGACGTCTGCTGCGCCATGTGGGAATCTTCACCAGCCAGGTGTGGAACTCGAGTTGCAGCTGCCGACAGCTCCACAGCGCAGTGCTTAACTGCTGTGCCACCAGGGAGGCCCAATTTCATTCTATTTTAAAGTATTTTAGGTGGGGCCTCCCTGGTGGTGCAACGGGTTAATTGCAGCATTGTGGAGCTCTTGGCAGCTGCTGTGCGAGTTCAGTGGCCGCTGGGGAGCTTCCCACATGGCGCAGCAGACCTCTCCTGCCTCGCCCGCTGCTCCCCTCAGCAGTGTACTTCAGTCGATGTGCCTGTTCTGCTCCCCATTCTGTCTCTGGTGAACCCTCTCACCGCCCCACACCTCTGGCCTGCACCCCAGCTTGTTTGCATAAATAAATAAATCTTTTAAAAAAAAGTATTTTAGGTAGACATAATGTCTTAAAATGATGCATAAAATTGATTAGGATTAAAGAAGCTAGAAAAATTAGCTTTCTGAAATTCTTTCCAACAAATTAAAGCATCCTTAGTCTATACAATTGAGGAGTTATATATAGTTTTCCTATGTTGGATTATTAGTACAGACTAAAATAAATTGAAACCATTTACAAATAAAAGCAGATTATTTTGAGGGTGTGTAATGGGCATCAAAGGTATTATCTACCCAGTGTGCTGGTCCCCATCTCGGGGAGTATCCCTCTGGCCTTTTGTATGGCTAGAGGGAGACCCACATCTCGATGACCTCCTTTCTGGGGCGCCAGGCACTTGTGTGGTCCAGGTATAGATGTATGACCCAGACCACGCCAACCTGAGACCTTGCTTGGGACTTGGCATACTGTGACTTTAGAATCAGTGTGATCTCGTGGAGAAACTTGGATGCTATAAAATGTCGCTGTCACGCGAAAGCAATTGTGGTAGAAAATGAAGCTGGAAAGGAGAGGAAAGAGAAACGAGGAGGCAGGGAAAACTGCCAGGATTTTGGCATTGGCTCCAGTTTTTCCTGAAGAACAGTTGTTTCCCTGGCCTTGCTACCTTCCCATTCTTCAGTTCTTTCTTTAGCCCAATAATTTGATAAAAATTTTTCCCTCTGCCTAAGCTAGTTTGAGATAGAGTTTTGATTAATAAAGCACTCCTATGATCTCAGCTGCATTTCTGGTCTATTTTAAAAATACACACGATAACACCATTTCATGGCAGAGGTTATTATTATTTTTTGTCATGTTGGGCTTGTTGAAATAAAACAGCCAAGTCTGTGTCCTCGTGAAGAGAAGAAGATGAAGCTAGTAAGAGAAAAGGAAGGCAAGTCCAGGGGTACTTAATTTGTCTACTAGGACAAAAGCAGAAGATGGCTGCTTTGTGGTATGGTGCTAAGTAGTCTCTTAAAATCAGGGTAAATGAATTTGTTATGAAAAAAAGTGCAGGGAATAAAGCTAAAGAGAGGATTTTTATTATTTTTGTTGTGAGTAACAAAGCATTCATCAAACATTTAAAGTTGTAATTGAGAGTAGACTGCATTTTATATGTATGACAGAATTGGAGCCCAGTTAAGTTTTAAACAGCATAAAAATACGTTAGCCAGAATGGGCTGTTAGGCGGTGGTAATATACAATAAAAATGGCTGAGACTTCAACACAACAAATGATTAGTTCTTACTGTGGGTCTAGGACAGCTCCCTCTGTGGGATGACTCCATGTAACACCTGTCAACATATAACAGGGCGGGGAAGGCTCTAGTCTTGCATTGTCAACGAAAGACTTCTGCAGAATGCGATGTCACTTCTGCTCTCAAATCATTGGTCAGACAAGTTAAATAGACATGTCAGGCTTTGAAAGTGAGTGTGATATGTAATTCTTCCATGTCCCCGGAAGAGGTAAACCATTTTAGTGAATGTTTTCCACAACCTCATTAGGAACAGAAAATCTGGAGCCCTTGGGTATCCCTGGTGGCACAAGGGGTTAAGTCTCAGCACTATGAAGCTAACTGCGGCCACTGCAGCACGAGTTCAATCCCCGGCCAGGGAGCTTCCCACATGGCACAGCAGACCTCTCTTGTCTCGCCCGCTGCTCCCCTCAGCAGTGTATTTCAGTCTGTCTGCCTATTCTGCTCCCCATTCTGTCTCTGGTGAATCCGCTCACCTCCCCACCCCCCACCTCTGGCCTGCACCCCAGCTCTTGTATGCATAAATAAATAAATCCTTAAAAAAAAAAAAGAAAATCTGGAACCCTGTGTCAGAATTCCAATTTTGCCATTTCATATTTCAGTATACCGGGCTTCCCAATAGGAATTTTTTTCTTTGATTTGTGGATATATTAATTTATTCAATATACAGTGGGTCTTTAATAGTTTCTCTCTCTGTAAAAAGGGTATAATAATGCTTTCCAGATATCGTTGACAGGATTAAATGCAAGCAATAGTATATAAAAAGGATTTTGAAAACTTGGAAGCCCTATTCAAATTGCAAAAGTATGTAGTAGTGGTAATATTTACTCTTTTACCCCCTAATTTTTCATGAACCACTGTGTTTCTAAGTGCTCATATGCTACCTCTTTTAAATGTTAATATATTCTAAGAGGATATACATTACAAAGTAATAAATGACCTTAAATCATATTTAAAACAATAAACTTTTTTCATTAGTCATGATCCCTTATACCGAAATATGTTTTTATTTCTCGTTCAAACAGCTTAGAATTATGACCTTTGTTTTAATATCAGGTTTTAAATAAGTCTCATGTCCTTTAATTAAAAGCATGACATATATCATTAGCACTTATGTGCCCTGGACTTTTTTCATCTAAATGCAATTTCTTCTTTAACTTTAATTTCTCAAGAAGAGGGGAAGTTCAATTTTTAGGAAAGGTGATTTACTGATTTCCTAAAGAAACTTAAGTATACATTCCTCAGCTCCGCAAATGTCAGAAGTGTGGAAGTATTGCTTACCTAAGATATATTTTAATCCTAGACCATTCCTTCAGTTTGTTTTAATTAAGGTAGCTATATAAATGAGGCAAACTATTATGTCTTCTTTGAATTCCCTGGGGGAACTTTTGCTGAACTTCAGGTGGTTGTATTTTGCTATGAATCATTAAGAAATTCCCACTGATCTGTGACACAATATTTTACTCCTGTAGGAGTCTACAGCTGTAATTTATAACCTTTTGAGGTTAAAAGACTAGTTTCAATAGAACATTAAAATTGCATATATATATATATATATTGTTAATTAAAAAAACAAGCCGACAAATTTGTTACAAGTACTTTGTGCATACGAGAGAATTTTTGTAGGGGAAGTGACCTTTCCATAGATGATTTAGGTATATCCAGAGAATTAGATAATGTGGATAATGCACTCAGAAATATTTCTTCTTTCCCCTAGAGTATTTCTCTGTTTCTATCATTTCCACTTTAAAAAATCACTTCTGGCACTTAAGTATGTTTCTGATTGCCCCTTTTCTTCTACTTGCTAACTCATATTACCCAGTTTACTCATTTTGTTTTTTCTTTAGTTGCCTTTTCCCCTTTTTCTGGTCTCTCACTATTTCTTTAGAACAGGTACATTTATTTTCACTCCTCAAGAAGTTGTCAAAGGTAAATGCCCTAAGGTCTTTTTTTAAATTTAAGAGTTTCCTAATTATTTTAAATTATATTACATAATGTACGCAGTGTCACTTTATCTATTTTTGTAGACCTGCATCACCTTAATGGCGTTTATATCTAATTTGAAGATAATCTATTGATTTTTATAATTGTTCACGTGAAAGTAACTGGAAATTACCATGGCGTAGTTCACATTTCCATGACTTTGACATTTACTCCTTTAGTGCTGTCCAGTAGAACTTTCTGCCGTGATAAAAATGTTCTGTATCTGCTCTGGCCAACATGGTAGCCACTGGCTACATAAGGCTATTAAGAACTTAAAAGTTAGCTAGTGCAGTTGAAGAACTGAATTTTAAATTTCATTTAATTCTAATTTGTATTGGAATAGCCACATGTGGCTGGCAGCTCCCATATTGGACAGTGGAGAGAGATGATGAGCGAGAACTAACGTGTTTTCCTTGCTAAGTTTAAATTATACTCTATCAAATAGTGTTGACCCTGCCACCTAACACTGCATTATGTTTATGAAGTGTATATTCTGTATTTTGCTTTTACCAATCTTTCCTTGAAGAGAGATTCAAAGACAACCAGAGAGGGTGTTAAAAGATTCATGAGCAGGTCAGTAGGTTACCAAATTTAGAAAATGCCATATCCTCCCCGAAGCCATCCTTGACATTTCCCAGATTTCTTTCTCCTGGTCCCTGATGCAGCGGGTCCTCTTTTTTTCAGTTTCCACGGCAGGTTATGTCTCTTCTGTAGTTCTTTTCAGGTCCTACCTGGTGGTACTGTTATTGATGCACCTGTTTTGTCTCCTTAGGTAAATGTTCTAAGGTCTTTTTTTAAATTCAAGAGTTTCCTAATCATTTTAAATTATATTACATAATGTATGCAGTATCACTTTATCTATTTTTGTAGGCCTGCATCACCTTAATGGCATTTATATCTAATTTGAAGATAATCTATTGATTTTTATAATTGTTCACGTGAAAGGGGGCTTTAAGGGGGCTCAGAACAGAAATCTGACTGACCTGACTGATCTCCGCATCTCTCCAAGCATGTAATACAGTAACTTTTACAATCAATGTTGTGCAGTGGCTAGCTGTGGAAAATCTTCGCCTTTCTGTGATGCCAGTGATCTAAAGGTGACTATCAGTCATAGGTCTCCCAGAGTCTCTGCTGTGTGGCCAGAGCTTGGATAAGATGTGTGACCTTAGGTTGAAAGGGTTACCTTTGATTTCTCTTCACAAGTAGCTCTGGTAAACTCTGATTTCACACTCATTTGACACGGCCTTCCTTTGTAATTACTTTGAATATTTCCTCTGCTTTGTACTGTTTCTTCCTTTTGCCATTTTTTGCCTCTAAAACTCACAGTTTTCTGATGACCTTTGGCTTCTAAAGCAAATTATTTTTATGGGGAGGGTTGTTGTCTTCAATTTAATGTTTTTACAGCGTTATAGTAAATGAGTGGTGACCGGCAGGGCCCACTAGAAGAAACACTATACACCATTACATTCTCTTTATTAGTGAATCTTTAGCTAATTCCTTCCCAGCCTGTTTATTCAGTGTCTAAAAAACAATCTGTAGCAGCTATGACTTGGTAAACTGTGGTTTTATTAGAAAAACGATCACACTGTGAACGTAAATGTTTCAGGCCAGAACCAACAGGTGAACATACATTGTGTAATGACTTCTCTGTTATTAACAGTCATAGTCTGCTGGGATTACAAATGCAGTGACATTTCCATGCTGGTTTCTGAACTGTCTCTGCTGAACATCTGTGTGTTCAGAATTATCCATGCTATGTCCCTTTGACCTGTTTTATTTGAACTGTTCTCGATGTGAATTTTTTAGCCACTAAATCCAAGTTCAGAGTGTGATTCACAGCTGGGTGATGATAGGTAATTGGACAGGGAACTTACCAGGGGCATGAGAGCATCAGCGATCCCATGTTCTCAAAGGAAGGCATTTTTCAAAAAAGGAAAGTAATATTGGGAGGGGAATTTTTTTATTTTCCTAGAGAAAGTGAGTAGATTTTTCAAAAAAATTCTGTTTCAAAAACAGGCCAAGTATTTTAGCAAAGTGCTTAAGATTATGTAGCCAAATAGTAAATCTTAGTATTTTTTCAACACTTAAATTAATGGATCTTTTAAAAGATCCATTTATGGAAATTGGATATGTGAAAATATGTCTGCCCTATACTTGGCCGTGAAGAAATCACAGCACTCAGTAGCTACAACTCTTTCATGCATAGTGAAACAATTTTAGAAAGTGAAATCAGGAAACAGATTTTTCTAACACCATAGCACTCTCTTTTGGAATTATTACTTTTAGGATTTAAATGTAATCTGTCCTCTCTTTTGATGGTAGAAAATAGGGAAGGTGATTTTTTTTTTTTTTTTTTGGAACCAGAGAAACAGAGGAGTTTCTTTTCCCATACATATTGTCGAAGTGTTTGTTTTTAAAGAATAAAACTAAGGTAAAATTCATGTTTGTCCCACAAAGAACATAGTTCAGACATGGCAAGAATGTGAATGGTCATTAGACGAATGCACTAGTGCGATTTTAGCGTGGACGGACAGACAATACTCAGATCCATTCAGCAGCTTGCCTAGTCCTGGTCCTGGCCTGGTGTGGCAATGTTGAATGAGCAAAACTAGCAGTATCTTGATGAATGGAAGACATCTAAGTACTTCACACATGGTTTCATTTTTACCCAGTAAATATTCCTGTTAACCGTTTTCAATTAAAATTTATGATAATTACCCCAAAATTACAGATTTCTGATCACTATTAACTATAGATTTATGATACCTATTATAATGTCAACCAAAACTCAAACTGTTCTACAAAATAATCTCTTTTTAAATTTTATGAAGCTGCCAAGTGGAAAAAAGTAAGTTGTCTTAAAGAGAATTTCAAATATATCTGTCTGAGGCTTACTGAGTCTTGATAGACTAGCTAGTTCTTTCCCAGTGCTTAAGTTGCATTAGTTAGTAGGAGAAATACTCAGCATATGGTTCAGAAATACAGGTTTTGTATTCCATTTTGTGCCCTTTTCCTCCCCTTCCCCCGCCAAGGGGAGGAAAAGGGCACAGAATGGAATAGAAAAGAACACAAGGGACCATGGAGATGGATCACGGGTGAATTGGTGGTGGGCTACCCAAGGGGAATACAAAATGTAAAAGACATAAATAACAATAAAAATATATGTATATAAAAAAATAAATGTGACAAATTTTATAGGGAAAAAAAAAAAAGAAATACAGGTTTTGGTAAATAGTTGACCTGTGGATTTCATTTGGCCCCTAGCTTAAAATGAGTCAACTAGTGACAACAGATGCTGAAAAAAACTATGAATCTTGCTTCGCATTCACGGAAGTATCATCTCCAGATGTTCTCACAATACTCTGGCAATCCTAAAAGGACGTTGAAAAAAATGACACATTCCACAGGAGAGGTGACCAAGAGGGTAGGGGATTTATAAACTTTACTATGTGAAGAATAGTTGGCATGATAGCAAATAGAATTTGTAAATTTTGTAATTTTGTAAAATAGAATTTGACTGTAAATTTAGGTGATTATAGTTACTTTCTTCAAATATATAGCTATACTATATCTATACTGATATCCATATCCCTAACCAACACCCCCCCACCCAGATATCTATTATATCATCTTAGGTGATATGTGTGTCTATTCTCATATTTATATTATTAATGAGAGTGTAGACTTATTCTCTGTGACTCTAGCAGGCAGACCAATGGTGTGGAGGACAGATGTAGGCAGATTTCACTCCATTTGGTTTGGGTTCCCTACCCTTTATAGAGTTAAAAAATGGAAAGAATTTCTTTAAGCAGAAGTGAACTACTGTCAGTGATAGTGTACAGGTAGATATTGAAAAAATATCTGTCCGTGACTCACAGAAAATATTCATATGTTGGGAGACAGATCACACTTGATCTCATGATGGTTTCAACTCCCAATTCTCTGGTTCTGTTAGGTTCTTTAATAGTCTGTGTTTTATTAAAGAAAGAAAAAAATTTAGGGCCTCCCTGGTGGCGCAACCGATTAAGTCTCAGCACTATGAAGCTATCCGCAGCCATTGCAGTATGAGTTCTGTCCCCGGCCAGGGAGCTTCCCACATGGCGCCGAGACCTCTCCTGCCTCTCCCACTGCTCCCCTCAGCAGTGTATTTCAGTAAATCTGCCTGTACTGCTCCCCACTCGGTCTCTGGTGAATCCTCTCACCCTCCACATCTCTGGTCTACACCCCAGTTCTTGTATGCATAAATAAATAACTCCTTAAAAAAAAAGAAAAATATTTAGACATGATTTATAATGGAGACAATGAATATTTAGCAAAATATTTCAGAACAACTGGAAACCTTTCTACTATGATTCTGGAAAAAAGCACATAAGTGCTGACCATATTTGAGTGTTTAAGTGTTGTTAGTTCATTACAAATTCACTTTATAGACCTATATTTTTAGTTTTTTTAAAAAATCTTTTCTGTAACAGAATACTAAACAACTTTAATTCTAAATTGGGAATCTGAGCTAAGAAGTTAGAAATGAGAGTGCCAGATATGGGCAAGACAGGGATGTTGACTAGGCATAGCCAGGTTAGGATCCCAGAAATATATAGGAGCGAGTCACTTGGGCAAGCAGAAAGCTAAGCAAAAGAGGAGGTACAAGGAGATAGCTCCATAGTGCCTAAATCTAGAAGCAATCCTTTGTTCTTTGTTGGGACCTACCAAGTGCAAGGAAGCGTGAGAGCCAGGCGGCAGCAATACTGGCAATTACAATGCAATACTCGTTCCAGCTGTGCTGGCTGCCAGGTATTTGACAAATTGTTTAATACCAGGAATTCATAGGACTGCATTTTATTCAAACATTTCACAATACCAAAGTCTGTCTGGAACAGTTTTCCACAAGCAGCCCAACATCAAATCTTCCTACAATTTTCTTTAATAGTCTTTCCCTTGGGTGACTCACTTTTTTGCCATATTATTTTTCTAATTTTCTAACTATCAGTGACATTTGCAATCCATGAAATTCTAATTGATGTTAAGGGAGAATTCCCCAACATCTGATTGTAAATGTTTACTTCCCTTATTACTGATGTTGTCATTTTCTAATCTTTAAAAATATTGTTTAGTTTGTTTTTTTATGTTTATCATATGTAGAATACATAGAAACAGGAATCACTATATAAAGGTATAAGGAATTTAAGATCCCGTTTGTCTCTCATTGATTTGATTCATTGCTCTAATTTAGAATTAATTTGTACTTTCTGTATAGTTTGCATTTGGTATGTTAAAGCTTAGGTTGTTTCCATAGCTGCATTCAACATAGGATTATATATATGTCCCTTTGTAGTGTTTTTGTATTCTTCAGTTAGATACTTAGGAGTGGGATTGCTGGATCATATGGTAGATATATTTTTGATATTTCAAGACACTTCCATACTATTTTTTACAGGGTCTGTAACAGTCTACATTCCCATCAACAATGTGTAAGAGTTCCTTTTTCTTCACCTTGCTGACACTTGTTGTTTTGGCCTTTTTGATATGGACTATTCTCAGAAATGTGAGATGGGATCTCAGTACAGTTCTGATCTGCATTCCCTTGATGACAACTAATGATAAGCACATTTTCATATGCCTGTTGGGTATCTATGTTTTCTTTGGATAAGTGTTTAGCTCTCTTGTCCATTTTTATGTTGCAAAGTTGTATGATGTAAAATAGATGTATGATGTGTGTGATATTTTCTGCTATTCATTAGGGTGTCTTTTCATTGTAATGAGGTTTCTTTCACTATGAAGAACTTTTAGTTTATTTTTGCTTGTTTCCTTTGCTATTGGAATAAAGTCCTCAAAGACATCCGTAAGCCAATGTCACAGAGTGCTTTTCCTGTTTTCTTCTTTGGGTTTTATGGTTTCACGTTTTATGCCCAAATCCTTGTTCCATTTTTAGTTAATTTTTGTGTAACTTTGTTGAAGAGAACTTTCTTTCTGCATTGTATGGTCTTAGCATCTTTTTAACACTTTGTGGTCCACTCACATATTCATGTGTTCATCTAGTCTCCGGTTTTTCATGCCACGGTGGATTTATTTGGAACTCTTGAACTATTAGGAGCTATTTCTTTGATCGTACTCAGTCTAGAAGCTTTAATCTCTATGCATTTAAAATTTCATTAAAATATATCCAGTAGTTCAGGAGCTGTGTGTGTTTTATTGAGTGCTTATACCATTCATGTGGTGGCACAGAAAATAGCCGGCACACAAAGTGTCAATAAATTAACTGTTCATAAAAGTGTGGATTTATTTCTGGGCTATCAGTTGTATTCCATTCATCTGCATGTCTACTTTTATTCCAATACCATACTGTTTTGGTTACAGAAGTTCTGTGATATAGTTTGAAGCCTTAAAGTTTGATAACCTCTGTTTGTTTTTGTAAGGATTGCTTGGATATTTGGGGTCTTTTGTGGTATCATGTACATTTCAGTAATTTGAAGAATGTCACTGAAGCTTTGAGAAGGATTACATTTATTCTGTTTATTACTTTGGGTAAAATGACCATTGTAACAATGTTAGTTTTTCCAGTTCATGTGTAAGGGATAACTTTTCATTTCTATGTGTCTTTTATTTCTTTTAATGATGTCTTACAGTTCTCATTTCATCTCTTTTGTTAAGTTTATTCCTAGGTATTTATTTCTTTTTGATGTGATTTTAAATGTGGTTGTTTTCTTGATATTTCCGTCTCTATTTCAGTGTTTGCATATAAGAATACAACAGGATATATATATTGATGTTGTAGCTTGCACTTCACTGTACTGATTTATTGTTTCTATTTTTTTATAGGAGTCTTTAAGATTTTCTTTGTATATTGTATTGTCTGCAAATATTGATGGTTTTTCTTTTTCTGTTCCAAATTGGATTCCCTTTATCTTCCTCTTGCCTAATGGCTCTAGATAGGGCCTCTAATATTATGTCGAATAGTAGCAGTAAAAGTGGACATCCTTGTCTTATACCTGATGTTAGAGGATAAACTTTCATTTTTTTAATCATTAAGATATTAGCTATGGGTTTGACATATGTGGACTTTATCATTTTGAGATATGTGGTTTCTCCTCCCACTTCACTGAGATTTTTAAAATCATAAATAGATGCTGAATCTTTCAAATGCTTTCTCTGTATCTGTTGTTATGAACATTGGATTTTTCCTTTTGTTGATATGGTGAGTTACATAGATTTTTTTTTGTGGCTATTGAACCATCCCTGCATTCCTAGAATAGATCCTACTTGGTCATGATGTGTGATCTTTTCAATGTATTGTTGACTTTGTTCTGCTATTTTTGGTGAGAATTTTTGCATCTATGCTCACAGGGATATAGTCTGTAATTTTCTTCTCTTTTTAAAAAGATTTATTTATGCATACAAGCTGGGGTACAGGCTAGAGGCAAGGGGTGATGAGAGGGTTCACCAGAGACGGAGTGGGGAGCATAACAGGCAGATTGGCAGAAATATACTGCTGAGGGGAGCAGCAGGCAAGGCAGGAGAGGTCTGCAGGCAAGGCAGGAGAGGTCTGCCACACTATGTGGGAATCTCCCAGGCTGGGCATCAAACTAGCATCACTGCTGCTGACAGCTCCACAGCACAGCACTTAACTACTGTGCCACCAGGTAGGCCCTCTTTTTTTTTTTTTTTTTTGTTGGATGGTGTTTAACTTATTCTTCTCAGCTGAATAATAATATTCTTTACCTGGAAATCTGTAACTAACTTAAAAAATTTAATCATTACCTCTTGGTTATTCCATGGCTATCTCTATTAGTCAATATGGTCATATTGTAGTGTAATTTTGTTCTGTATGAATCTTTCTTCCTTCTGCACTGTGAGGTGACTAAGAGTAGCGACAGTGAGATTTATTTTTGCTTAAATGTCTGGCATATAACAGATATATACTAAGTATCTTTTGAGTTCTTACTGAATTATATCTTCTTGATGATACAGTTCAGGTGGAAGTGACTCCTCTGAAGGAAGTCTTATAGATAGCAAATTAAATCACTGTGTGTATTTCTAAATATGAAAAAATAAAGCTCCAAAATGACAAAGTTCTAGGTTGGTATAATCTTTACTGACTTTCTGAAACCTATATAACTTTTGATTGTTGAAAGAAACTACTGGTCTTCTTGTTTGTAAGATTTACCTATGGCTTTTGTGGAGACAGTAGGAACAGTCATGTGGGCATATAAGGAGAGTAAATATCCATGCATTTTAGGAGAATTTTTTTCTCCCTGTTTGCCTCCCTACCACATACTAATAATGACAAATACTGAGTATTGGCATGGAAAGCATATGAGTTTATTTGTCCCCTCTAGCAAAATGAATTCCCCATGAGTGGATATAGTGTCGGAATTAAATGAAGTTGGCTAATGTTTGTAAGCATTTGTCTGATGCTTTATCATTTCATATATTTATTATTAAAAAAAAAACATTCTTAGCATGGCAATCATTCTGGATTACAGCCTAAAAGTAAATGTTAGCATTAAAGTAAATATCAGAAAAAAATGATCTTGTGGCAGTTGTGAATATCTAGGGGAAATTAGATCCATTCTAATAGTGTATATACATGAGCCTCAAACATGCAGGCATTTATTCTTTCCTGTATCCACATTCCCTCAAAACAATGGCAAGCTCCTATCTGACATCAAGTGTTTCCTCTTGGGTTTTGCTAAAGCTCCAACTTATTATTTCTGGCACCTTTCACAGCAGTGCCTAGTGGTTACAGCAGCAGACTTTGACCAATAAAGGCTGTGGCCAATGGGTGTAACTGGAATTGAGGTATATTCAGAATGGTTCATCTGTTATTCTAGCAGCACCCAGTGGTGCTTTTAGCATTTCCTTTCAAAACATTTTTGCTGACACGGTCAAGGTTTGATATTTTCAATTCTCTAGTGTAAAATTCATCAGAGATGTTTAACTTTTTAAAATTACAATCTAGCCTGGTCAAAACTTTCAGGAAGGATTATTTGGTAAATAATCCTTCACTGGCTTCAGTGGAAAAATTTACTTAGAGTTCAAATTTCTCTTTACTTTTTTTCTGATTCAAATGATTAAGTTTATAAACATTTCATCATTGTGTCACTTGGAGGAAATGAGTAGTAAACTGTAGTGGTAAGAATTTATAGCACAATCACCATATAATTTGTGGGATAAGGGCTTCGTAATATATCTCTTGTTTATAATCTTGACCATTATTATCCCAAATTGACAATGGATGCAGTCCTTATTGACTAAACACCAGGACTTTTAGGAGGCCTACTAGTCTCATAGACCTTAAACAAAGTTTATATTGATATTTCCCATTAAATACTACAGAAATTTGTCAGGCATCCTCTGCAGAGTGGAGCAGTAAATCCTGATGTGCTCATTTCCATCAAAATTCACCACACAGAAAATAGAAGAACTCCCCCAAAGCAGCCTAGATTCTGCACATCTGTAACTAACTTAAAAATTTTAATCATTACTTCTTTGGTTTTCTGTATCTGTCTCTATTAGTCAATATGGTCATACTGTAGTATAATTTTGTTCTGTATGAATCTTTCTTCCTTCTGCACTTTGAGGTAACTAAGAGTAGGGACAGTGAGATTTATTTTTGCTTAATGGTCTGGCATATAACAGATATATATGAAGTATCTTTTGAGTTCTTACTGAATTATATCTTCTCAATGATACAGTTCAGGTGGGCGTCTTTGAAGATGTCAAAAATCTCTTTCTTCTACCTAGATCTTACATTTCCTTAAGACCTTTGATAAGAAAAAGCCTACTTGTGCATCTCACTTTGTGAAATGGAAGTTTCCTCACATTGTTAATTTAAATTAAAAAGTGAGAGTGCTACCATTTATTGAGCACTCTCATATTCAAGAGGCAGCACTAGGCATTTTCAGTACTGTGCTTTATCTTAAGCAGCATGTGTGGTGAATTTTGGTGGAAATGAGCACATCAGGATTTACTACTACACTATGCAGAGGATGCCTCTGACAAATTTCTGTAGTTTTTAATGGGAAATACCAATATAAACTTTGTTTAAGGTCTATGAGAATAGTAGGCCTCTTAAAAGTCCTGGTGTTTAGTCAATTATGCTTCAAATGTATTTAGAGAAATTGACCTTTAAGAAGTCCTATCCCAATTGTTTTGTGAATAATTACCAAAGTCTTTTATTTTGCAAACACTGCTTATCTACTTTAATTATTTAAAATGTTGTATTTATATGCTTGTCTCTAATAGTCTTAATGTGTTGCCAAAAAGGTTTCTTAACTGGAATTCATGGGCTACTTAGAATCAATAGCATCTCCTGTAGTTGATGGCCCATGTTCTGTGTATGAGAATAAATGTATTTTTATGGGGTTCAAATGTCCAGTCTTTCAACAAATTCCTTAGCAGAAAATAAAAGAGTATTATTATCCTAAATATTTGAAAAATCTGCTCCCTAAAAAAAAAGAGAGAGATTTTAAGAAGATTTCTGTTACTTTCAGCGACTGGAACATCTTCTTGTTGAAATGAAGTTGTGGGAAAGGAGGAAACAAAAACTGGTAAAAGACTTTGCAGAATTTTTAAGATTACAGTGGATATTAGGATCACATAATTTAATCTGTAAACACTGGAAACTAGGCTTTATCTTTGTCATCTATAATACTAAGTTTAATGTGTATAATTGGTTGTTCATTAGGAAGTTAGTTACATAATTTACATAGAGCCAGACCTAGGTTGGCTACTAACATTTACCTGTAAAAGTGCTTTAGGTAATGCTCCAGAAGTTAAAGAAGAAGTGAGGTTACTTGATGCCCCTGAAGAGAGATACTGGGAAGGTAGATGGTTCCAGAGCATGTAGCGATTTAATCAGGTTGATTTTAGCTCTCTAACTGAATATTCAGCAGACTGTAGAACAGCAATCTTTAAAGTGGGTCACATGTTCTCCTGGACATACATGAAGACTATCTCAGGGAAATGAGGGTACATCAGTAGTCCTATGAAATCAACTTCTAAATCTTCGGTTTCCATATTTGACCATGCCTAATGTGGATCAGTCTTAGAAATCACCTCTTACGTGGGTTCTCCTCTCTCACTGTCTTTTCAAAAGTCATCCCTTTCCACAAAGAAGGAAAAAAGAACACAGATTTTACCTCTTCCTATTCTTAATCATGGTGTATTGCCACCAAATGGGAAGCCCTCCAGAGGGACATGAAGGAATAGAAATATTGAAGTTCTTAGTGAGAAAGGAAATGACTAGTTATGGGCAAACCCTTTGAAGCTGAATAGTTTTCCAAGTATTTCCTTTAATACAATTGAAAAAGAACCTAGCAAATTATTGTAGTACATCAGATAATTATTTTTGATAACTAGATTACTATGTGAATTTTGGCCTGTAAAAGGGAATTTAGAAAATTGGGGGACACTGTTGAGCTCTTTCCATTCCTGTTTTTTAAAAAGTAAGCTTTTGCAGTCTTTTAATAAATAAGGAAATAGTAGTAAAGCTTAGGCTGAAGCTGTCTCATTCTAGCAATAGGTAATATTCATCCTTGAACATGGAAACTAATTCAGCAACCCTATTTATTTTAATAGATGTATTTTTAAAAATGCTCTCTAGAATTCACAATTATTTTACTTATGCTGTTTTGATCAGTTTTCTGCTACTGATAGTGGTCTTGATAATCCAGAAAAAAAAATCATTTAAACCTAGAGCTTTATGACCATGGGAAAAATTTAAAAATCTGTTTCAATTTTTGTATATATTCTTTTATGGAAAAATGTGATAGGATAAACAAAAGCAGGCTTTCAAAGTTAAAACATACTAAATAAAGTTCTATGATAGATGTGGAAAGGAAATATGAATTCGAGAAGAAAGTGGGCTAATATAAAATTTTGGTCTATTAACGAAGAGATAGTCACGAATCTTTCAAATGGATAATGGTGGGTGGTATCAAATATTTTTGACTTTAGATTCAACTGAATACATTTTAAGTAGTGATGAAATAGTATTGCATAAAATTTTTGTTTATAATGCACTATTCTTTACATCTTCTACAACCAGTGGGGCATATGGTAACTTTGTAACAAGTATGCCAGGCAGGAAAATCCTTGATTTGTAGCATTTCCTGATTTCCATAGTGTAAAATTTTCCACCTTTGCTTATTTCAAGCTACTGATAGTTTAACAGCTGAATGGCAAAATTCCTGGAAATTTAACAGTTAGCCCTCATAAAGCTATACAAGCTTTAGCACACTGCTTAAAATATAATGTTAAACATCAAAATAAAAATATGTGAAAGCTATATAACTTGCAATTCTTTTCATTTGAATACTCTTGCCAAAAATTTTTGTAATAAACTGAATTTCCAGTCCTATGTGTGCACTGAAGCCCTATGTCAGTCACTTACTCTGATCTTTTCCTTCTGTGGTGATCTCAATCTTGGTCATACTTAATAATTACTTATGAAACTTTGGATTTAGATCTAGGGCCCCACCTTGTAACTACTGATGCAGAATCCCGGGGGGGGGGGGGCATCCATTTTTATTTTAGCAGGCCCCAAGGATGAGCTGGAGGCAGCCAGCCCATACTCATGCTCCACTGAGAAGTCTTGCTCCGTAGGGTCAAAATAGGGAAACAGGAATTGATAGTGAAGTTTTTCAATGGAAAAAGTTAGAAAATCTCAATGGGGCTGGCTGTGTGCTACTTTTACTAGAAAACTGTTGACTAGTTCCTTTTTTTTAAATTAATTAATTAATTAATTTTTATTGTTATTTATGTCTTTTACATTTTGTATTCCCCTTGGGCAACCCACCACCAATTCACCCGTGATCCATCTCCATGGTCCCCTGTTGTTTTGAATGAATAATTCCTGAGTTCAGTTTTGAGGCAATTGTAGACAGGAAAATGGGGCAGGTCATTTTCTGGGATGACCTACTGATAGAAAGGAATAGTGGCACCTCAGGTTGACCTAAAGCCAGAGAATGTCCCTGGGAAGCACTGTAGCCCCTTGAAAATTTCTTTCTCCTTCTTAACCTAGAGTCCCATTCCTACCTCTCACCAACCTCTGTGGCTTCACATTGTATATCATCCGTCACATTGGCAGATTGTAAGACTTAAACAAAAACACGTATTTGGAAGTGCTATCTAGACTTTAAGGGTTATATTTTATGTCTAAAGAGAACAAAGCATTATTTCAAGTCCAAAATGACATAAAAGAACAGCTGCAACTATCCTTTGTAGACATGTATTTGTGAGTTCTACACGTAGCTTTCTCTGGGACCTGTAGTGTAATCATTCCTTGTTTGGCAAGAGCAGAGCTGTTCTTTGGGGAAGTCGGTTCTAAAGATATCTGACCCATGAAACCCCACGGAACCCCCACACTGTGATTGGACATAAAAGTCTGTTCTGTGCTTTCCTGCGTCACTGAACCCTATCCATGGATATAGCATTTGGATTAGTTGTGTCCTCAGTATTGTATGCCTGTGAATGGATAATGACTTTACTGTATTTTTCAGAAGACACATGTGTCAAACTTCCTTTCCCACTCTCACTCTGTTTACTTACTCTTGTCCGTAGAGTAGGTTTTTCAGTAGATGGCCCCATTAATTAACCTGAATACAGAACAAAAGATGGTCTAAATCTTTCCTGAGGATGTGAGAATCAGCCTGTCCTCAGAGGACTGTGACTGATGATTGGATGGGGTTTCCCACTTCACTTCTCTTTGTCACTCCCAGGAGGTATTTGGAATATAGGATGTTTATTCATAATCATTATAGGAGGTTATATTCTTATTCAGGGTGCATTAAAGAATTTGTATGAGCAATTACTATTAGATATTTCCTGCTGAGACATTCCCAGGTGCTAGAGGTTGATTTATTTCCCATGAGAAAGCACATTGAGTCTTTTGTCTTAAGAGCTAATTTCTCTTGGAATGCTATAAGCATATGTAAAAGCCCAAAGAATAATAATGCTAACTCCCGCCATGTTTACAGGCAAAATATAACATCATAGTTTAATTGAAAGCTCTGTATAGCCCTCCCTGGTCCCATTTGTATCTCTCTCTACTCAGAAGAAGTGCCTATCATGAACTTGGTTTGTCTTTCTTATGTGTGATTTTGTCTTTGCGCTGTTTGTATAGATTTCCATAGATAATATGAAGTTATGCATGTTTTGAAACTTTATGAGGAATAATATTGTATATATCAATTTGCATTTTTCCATGTATTTAAGACATTTATAGGCACAGTATATAGTTTCATATGATTCAATTTTATAGATTATTTTTCTTTCTGCACTGTATGTATTTCAATGTACTTATGTTGCTTTTCCTGTAGTTTCTCACTATTGCAAGAAGTTGTAAAATGAGTGTTTTTGTATGTGTCTCCTTGTATATATGGATTCACATTCTTCTAGGCTTCATACCTAGTGAAATTTCTTGTTTAAAGCTCATTTTTATCAGATCAACTTTACTATGTTGCAAAACTCTTTCAATATGTCCCCTTCTAAATAGAAAGCCTTAAATTCACATTGGTTTTTAATCCATGTGTAATTCTCTATATTGTGTGAAGTAGGGATTATTATTTTTTTCAACATGGAAAAACCGTATCTTAGAAAAATGTATTGACTAATTTATCTTCTCCCTGCGGGTTTTATCCCGCTTTCGTACTGTTCCAAATTTCTGCATTTCTGGCTTTCTATTCTGTTCCACTATCTGTTCACTTCTGTGCCAATAGCAGGACTCTTGCTGTATATTAAGCCTTGGTAGCTGTAGGTAATTTATTCTCCTTCAAGATTATCTTTATTATTATTGGTCCTTCATGAGTTTTATCACCATCTTTTAGGAATTTTTGGGAAAAGCACTGAATGGTAGAATGAGGATGAATTATCTTTAGACAGTGGGGTTTCTACCTATGTAACACAAATTTTATATGTCCTCAACATTATTATTTTCACTATATCTCACACAGTAGCCTTCTTTTATTTATTACTGTTTGTTTGAAGATTATTTTGTTATTGTCATTGTTTTTTCCCCCATTCCTGGCAATTTTTTTTTTTTTTTTTTTTACTGTTCAGTATTTGATACACCCTTTTCAATCTAAGGCTTGTGCCTTTACTTAACCTAGAGAAAATTTCTTTTATTATTCTACATTTTATTGTCTTGACTCTATCTTTCTGAAACTTATTGAAATGGATGTTGTGTATATATATTAATTCTTTATGTCCCTGTTCTCCAATTTCTTTGTCTTTTGCTCTGTCTCTTTGAGGAATTCTTAAAATTATCTTTCAGATTATCAATCCATTTTTCAGACATGTCTTTTCTAAAATTTGGTTCATGTGCTGGACGTTTTAGTTTTACTAACCATATATTTCCTTTCTAATAACCCTGCTTTTCTGATTGCTTTTTGTTTTTAAAATTAATGTCTGTAATTTATTTTATGGATTAAATATTCTCTTGTATCCCTGACAGTGGTAAGAATATTTTAAAGTTTTCTTGTTCTCTGTTTTATTTCCTTTTTTCAGGGTCAGGTATTCTTTTTTTTTTTTTTGTGATTTTTGTTTTTCCTTTTTTTCCCCTTAAATGTCTCTTGCCTTTTTTTGTCTGTACTCTTGCATGAAGGTCGAGGCTGATTGGTATAGGTAGTAAGTATGAATTTTCTTAGCTGTTCTGGATGTATAACTAGATCAAATGCTGTTTCAGACAATTTGTCGTACAGCATCTCTTAAAATTTGCTAATTCCTTCCTAGCTGCTCTTTCTTTTTCCCTCTTCTATGATAGCTGTCAAGACCTGGAGTTGCGTAGAGACCGCTGCATCTTCCTGTGCTTGTCTGACGACATCTCTACCATGTATTAGCTTTGTGAACTTGGGCAAGTTCTTTAATGTCTCTGGTTCTCATTGAAATGGGAGAGTGTCAGAATCTACTTTGTAGGGTTCTCATGAAAATTTAAGGAGTCCATGCTTATAAGCTGCTTAGAATAGAGCTTGGAACATAGCTGCTTCATTAGTGTTAGTAAGCTCTTGATTTTTTATGATATCATCTTAATAATATAAACTGTCAGTTATCTGAATAATGTATTAGGCCCCATTATTCATAAAAGAAGACTCCCCTAAGAAGGTTTCCTACTGTGTCAAGAGAAATTCTCAGGTATTAGCTTATATGCAACAATGCTGTTCAACTCAGTGGAAGACTGGGGAGAAGCTGTATGAATGTCTTTTTCTTTCTTTCAGCTATCACTGGAAGCTTTGGTGGCTCTTTTCTGTGTGGTGTTTTGGCCTCTGGCTCCCCATTCTTGTTCTCCCTGTTAATCTTTCAGGAATTCCTCAAATTTTCTCGTTTACTTATTTTGCCCGTTATCATTTCTTAATGAAGTTGTAGATTTATCCTTTATTAACAGTTCTTTATGTTATCTGAAGAATTATGTTCCAGGAGTGAGATAGAAAATTATGTTTGTTCCATAACCTTGACCCAAACGCTGCCCTTTGGATTTTGCAATGAGAAAATTACCCGTGACTTTGGTGAGAACAGATTTAATGAAGTGGTGGAAAGAATTCGGGTTTTAGAGGGTTGAAGAGTGAGCGATGGGTGCAGAAGTCACAGCAGCAAGCACAGATAGTTGCCTGCACAATAGAAACATCTCCAAATTAGATTATCATTTGAGATATTAAACATTTGATAGGAGTCCCTATTCATCGTTGTAGTGGAAATATCGTATCATATTTCAGAAGAACTGATAGCATGGAATGCACCCTGTCACCCATAATGGTGGAAATTTAGATCTTATGTGGAGAGTATGGGACTCAAGAGGCTGGAGGCTCTAGTTCCAACAGCTGTTCAAACACAGACTTGTTAAGTCACTTTGAGTAAATTACTTAACCTTGTCTACAGGATATTATTTTCTGCCTCCTTCCCACCTCAGACTTGCTCTGTTAGGATTCATAAGCAAAGCGCTTGAGGTTTTGTGGCTCATATATTTATGATCTGTCAAGCTTGTACATTGATAGGCCTCTAATTGCTCATTTACCATCTGAGAACACATTCTCTAGGGCAGTATTTTTGAGAGATCCGTGGCCCACCCACACTGAAATCACCTGTGTTTTGTTGCTAAAAAGACCCCTGAATCATAGCTCAAATTTACTGAATCAGAATTTCTGTGGATGAACCTGATAACCAGCATTTTTCTAGCCCTTTCATTAATCTTAGGCCAAGGCTGGACCACTGCTCGAGGTCAGGGAGCTCCCCATGCTTGCCAGCAAGAGAACTGATTAGTATTCCTGTCAGATCACCTTTATTTCGATGTCAAAGGACAACCACAGTGTAAAATGGGAAACTGGTATTTAAATCAACATAATTAGGATGCTGTTCAATGACAGCAACCAAACTTTTGGGGAAAAGTTGGCTTAGTCTGCAGCATACAATGATGGATAATTTCATTTTGGCGTTCATTGCTCCCACATTGAATATGGTTTTTGAGGCAAAACTTGGTTTTTGTCTCAACCATTACAACTATTACATAGATATTCTGATCCTGTGTCACACCCCCCTTGGCTGCTCTGTGTAGGGGACACTGGGTAAGAAGGAACTCTTGTCGCCAGGTCTTTCCATCTACCACTGTGGACAGATGATAGAACAGAGGGAAACTATTCTGGCCGAACAAAATTACGTAAGATGCCCACCTTAGAAAGCTCTTTTGGAACTTACAAAGCTCTTTAGGAACTGTCAGTGGTTCTAATGCCACTTTTTGGTTTAAGAAGTCTGGAGACTGGCACTACTTAGACACACAGAGGAAACCCTGTTAACTGCCAGCAGGCTAATGTGGGAGGGCTGCTTTGCCCTCTCTCTTCTGTGCCCACAGTGCGCCATCAACGTGGGGACAAGGTTCTCTTGGGTGACAGGAAGCTCTTCTGTCCCTGCCCCTTTCCTTATGTGTGAGAACACTTGAAGTAGTTAGTTGATCCACACTGTGATGTTCTTTTAGCTTGAAGATGAAAAGAAAAGCATACACCTTGAGGAATATTTTCTCTGTCATACTCTTTACATTTTTAGTTCCACCACTATTGATTCCACTCTGTCAAGTGAGTGAAAAATATGTTTTACTAAATGAGGATTTTCTTTGGAATGATTATATTGTTTTTATGCTTTTGAAACCTCTCAAGGAGTTGACATTCCAGTAATTGTTAGGCTTACTTTTTAATTCAGGAGAAGAATGAACACGGTCTTGAGAGAAGATGCCTTCATATTCGCTTGCTTCTACCTAAATCTTTATGAGTATGTTAATGAGGTAATGAGTATTTTAAAAAGTCACTGTTTAATTCTGAATCAAAGCCAAACAAGTCCATATACAATCATCATTACAATTATAAATACTTATCATGCACAGTAAGCTGTGGAACTCTGCAGGTTTTGAATGTTTAAGGCCCCTGCTAGAGGCAGACGAGGAAAATACATAAGCATACTAATGATGTTTCAGTGAGTGGTCGTGGTTATAAACAAATATCAAATGCATTTTAAGTCACCTTGGAGCATTATTGCTCTTTTTCTAAGACTGCATTTTGGGATCGCTGAAGAGTTAAGTATTCATTAAGTGTGAACTATTGATTTTATTGCTAGCAGTTAGGACTAGTATTCTCTAACCAGTGACCTGGTTCAGCATTTTCCCAGGAATTATTCAGAATTAGTCATGAAAAAAGCTGGCATTTTCATTCAAAATAAAACAGACTTGAAGAGACCTAGTAATTCAGAATGAGTCTGTTTTTTCCATAATGAATAATAGCTTACAATAATTAGCCATTTCTAACATTTGAATGAATCAATCACATCTTTGTTTTCATCTTGAAGTAAAGGCAGTGAGACTTTAATGAGTCTCTGAGTGTAATAATGAGGTAATTCCTTGGTTTTATTTTTTTCCCAGTCCTTACTCTCCTCTTCAACATTTCACTAAAGCTTTTAGCTTTTTCTACTGTTCCTGTCTGAGCTTTAGGAGATAATGGCAAATGAGAGGGTAAAAGGCACAAATTCAATCAAATAGTCAGGATGCTTGCTAAATCAGGAAAAAAAGTTTTCATCTGACTGTTTTTGTCACAAATTCCATTATATATTTCAATAATACGGTTAGGATTTTAATTCCATGATTATATGAATCATGAGTACCTTTAGTGTACAAGCCAAATTAGATTTCTCTCCTCTTTCCATACAGACTTGCCTTCTGCCTGGAACACAGAAATTATAAACACTTTCTGAATTAAATGAATTTTTGCCTTTCCTTCTTTTGTGACTCAGTCAAGTACACAATTGTAAGTTTAGATACTGGGGGAGATAGTGGATGTAGTCCTTGAGGAAGATGGATTTTAAAGTGAGTTCTCCCCTTAATACAATGTTCATGATCTGAGTTCCTGGGGATTAAAAGAGCACTTTTGAATGCTTTAATACCTAAGGTAGTAATGCAATGGATTAGTAATTCCAAAAATCTGTAAACCCCAGGTTGGGGGCTGCGAGTCAGTGGGCTTGAGAGAGATGATGCATGAATAACAGCTGTGTTTGTCTTAAACAACAATATAATTTAGATAATAGGGAAATTTCACACAGAAATGTGAGTTTTGACTTCTCTTGGATTTTAGTAAATTGGGAAATCCTTGGCAATAATCCTGTGAATCTGATGACAGACTGCTCTCTTGTTGCAGCTCCAGTTTTCTGCTTTATATGTTCCTGTTAATTTTTTTCCCTCTCTACCAAACCACCCATACCTATACCCCATCTACCTCTCTCCCCCATCCCTGCCACTCTTTCCCTTATTCCCTCTGATAACCACTATCTTCTTTTTGCTGAGTTCAAATTTAATACTTCTTCTATTGTTTATGTATAATTGTTTTTTTCAGTATTTATATTCCTCAGATGAATGGTATCATTGAGATCTGTCTCTCACTTTTTGACTGATTTGACTCAATACAATCATCTCAAAGTCCATCCATTTTGTTCCAAGTGCCATGGTCTCCTCTTTCTTCACAGCTGTGTAATATTCCATCGACTATATGCTCCACAGTTTCTTTGTCCATTCTCATGTTGAAGGGCACTTGGGTTGTTCCATTTTTTGGCAATTGTAAACAGTGCTGCTATGTACATAGGTGTAGATTCCTGTTCCTTTCAATTTGTATTGTTTTACTTTGAATCCCATGCATCTCTTAAGGTCCCACAAGTAACCTATTTCCCAGAATGAACTGGACTATCACTTAGGAGTATGTAGTAAATGACCATTTGATAGTAGGAGTTTTAACATTGTACGTGAAGATGAGAGGGTCCATCTTGTCATCAGTAATAGAGATGAAGATCTGATCCGTGGTGTGAACTGATATAGCTAAAGCGCTGTGGGGTACTTGTTAATACTTTTTCTCTGCCATCTTTACCTCTCACAAAGACTTTATGTGCCTTTATATCTCATATTGGAAAAATTATTTAAAAATAACAAAATTATTTTTATGTTGAGTTTGGGTATTTAGCATTTTAGTGTTATCTGTGAGTCATGCTAAAGATCTGTGGAATATAGTCACTTATAATTGTGCTGAATCCAGTTTTGAATCCAGTTTGATGGAGACTGGAAGTCAGGATATTAATCATCTCACTACTTACTGACCATTCCAAACCACTTGTATACATAACTCGATGTAGCATTTGTGTCCAGTTTTTATTTTTATATGATTTTGTAGTGATTCACACATGCATTATATAACATTTTAGTTATAATTTCAAAATAGGAAAGTGTCACAGGCCTACTCTAACAATAAGTGCTAATTTAAGAAGACTCCTCATTTACCACAGTGCAGATTTAATATATTCTTCCAGATTTGGTAACCATTTCTAGTAATAAATTATGTAGGATGTTACACAAACATTTTTTAGGCTCTGTCTTTAATTCTGAATGTAGATGGTATATTTATTTCACTCTGTCACAGGCCTGCTTCTCTACAGTTAGTCACATTCTGATGCAGAATCACAATAGTGCTGTGTCATTCATCCCAGTGACGTGCGTGGCTGTGCAGTTGGCTTGTCTTCCAAATGCTGAGAAAAATGCTTCACACTAAACTTCTTAACAGTGGGCTCTTTTAAGAGAATAAATCATTCTATGTTTTCTTTAAGATTCATTGCCAAAATTTAAATATTTATAACTTCAGACGAAGCAGGAATCCTAACTTTGATGTCCCACAGCATAAGCTGAAGTCTTAAGCTCTATAATTAATAATAAACTACATGTGTGTACAGATACAACAGGTGTGTGGAAGATCTATGGTGCTTATTTGACAAGGAGAAGTGAAAATTAAATGTTCAACTTGCAGGCCTATTTTTCTGTTTAGTGAAAGGAGCCTGTTTTATCAGTTTTATCTCAGTAGGCAGAGAAAAGGGTGGCATTGATTTGAGGGGAGAAAGTTAAAGGCAAGCCAAAAAAAGCACAGGAGACCAAATAAAGCATCAGAGCAGAGATTATTCAGTGTTGTGGTAAATAACCAAGTATGAGAAGTCACTACCTCAAAGAACTGAGTAAGATCAAAAGTTCAAGGTTCTGACAGTATAGTTTCCAAACATGGTGTCCAAGATATGGAAAGAAAAGCAAACACCACAATGAAAGAACATGTACACAGCACCAAAACTAGGGCAGAAGACTTGATGCAATCTGTATCCCCAACCTCAGTTCCCTTTTATCATTCTCTCTGGTTATTGTCAATTCCAATATCACTTGACAACAGTAATACAAGTGAAGCTAACTGAAAACAACTAGGGCATAATATGGGCAGGGATCAGGGAAAAATCATCGTAAGATACTCTTGTAACAGTTCAAAGAAGGAAGCACTAACTTAGTGTCATTCCTGAATTCCTTCTTAAGTCAGGTTTATTTCTAATCGAGGACATCATTTGTCTCTGTGCTTTATGGCCAATAGCCAAGAATCTTTCTCTTACTTTTAAAAAACTTCTAAAAAGATACAGAGTGGGAGTCAGAGGGCAAATGGAGAATGAAGAAGGTTGAAAGACCAGAGACCACTCCTCATCGCCTAATTGAACAATCCCAGAGTCCCACCTCACTCTCAAAGTGCCCTATTCTCACATCCCAAAGAACTGCCAGACTCACATAAGAGAGAGCTTTGGGAAGAATGAGCTCCTTGTCTTCCACACAATTCTCCTAATAGTCCAATCATCTTCTCTCCCTTTCCTCATTCCCTTTGCATGCTTTGCATTTTCTGCTAACTCTCTCAAACACAATGTCAGCTTAGAATCTTCATTTTCAACAGATAAGCACTGGACATTCAGAAGAGCAGTACTTTTTTCCTTTCTAAAGTGTCATTAAATCAGTTTTGATTGGAAGAAGACATTAAGGGTTTCACTTGACATTCCTCTTTGGAGAACAGTTGTGTTTTTTCCCTATAATTTAGCTGATTTGCAAATTGTTTATACAACTGTATGACTTTGATATGACAGTTTCACACCTTTACGTGTGAGAAAGGTATGCATGCTTCACTCATGAGACTGGTACTAAGCATGGTTTGGCCTCCTCCATTAGCATCAGACCTGTCATCTGATGCTGCCAGCAGAGACTAGGGGAAGTTTGATGAGCTGATTTTTTTTTTAAACATTTGTCTGGTCCAAAGCAGAGTGAATTCTAAAGATTTAAAGCAAATGTCATGAGTATTCAGGAAGAAATCACTGCCTGCTTGGGGAGTCCTGACACAGTCTGGAAAAAGTATTGTACTAACCACCACTGTCTCTTTCAGTAAACAGCTGTCTATTAGTTAACTCCCTCTGGGCTATCATAAGCTAATGCAGACCAGTGCTGTTTAGTAGAAATATAATGTTAAGCATGAATTGGAATGAAGAAATAGGTCTTGCTACATTTTAAAAGTAAAACACAAAGCAGGTGAAATTAATTATAATGCATTTTACATAACTAATATATGCAAAATGTTACTATTACAACATATATGTTATTAATGAAGTGGTTTACATGACTTTTTGTACTAAGTCTCTTCAACAAATGGTGTTGGGAAGACTGGGCAGCCATATACAAAAGATTGAACTAGACCACTCTCTCACACTATAAAAATTAACTCAGGATCAAATAAAGACCTGAGTGTAAAGACCCGAAGTCATAAAATAGGTAGAAGAAAGCACAGGCAAGATACAGTGTAACACTTGTTTTGAGAATGTCCATGGGACTCTATCAACAGCAAAGGAAACAAAAGCAGAAATAACCACTGGCATCATATCAGTGTCAAATCCTCTACACAGTGAAAGAAGCTATCATTAGAACCAAAAGAGAGGGAGAGGAAATGTGTTCACATCATAGATCTGGCAAGGGAGTGATATTCATCATCTACAAAGAACTTATCCAACTCAACAACAAGAAAACAAACACGCTAATGAAAAAGTGGTGGGCAGAGCTGCATAGACACTTCTCCAAAGATAATAAGCAGATGACCAACAAACACATGAAAAAAGTCTCCTCACTAGTGAAATGAAAATAAAAGCCACATTGAGATACCGCCTCATACCTGTCAGAATGACCCATATCAAAAGACCAGAAACAAGAAGTGTCTACCCGGGTATGGAGAAAAAGAGCCCTGGGATTCTGCCGTTAATTCTGGCCTCAGTGCCTGACAAACATATTTGAATGTAATCTGTAAGTGTGTAGGGAACAAAATCTTTTTAAAAGCTTGGCATTAAGTGTCTTAAGATATATTTATTCTCAGTTAAAAATTTTCCTGAAAGGAATTTTTTAAGGTTGTTTTGTTGTTTTCATAAGACTCTGCAGTACCTATGAAAGAAACGAAAAATAGGACACTTTTGTGAAAATAAATTCCATTCTGACTAGTGTGTGTGCTCTTTAAAATCTCATTTCTCTCTTATAATTTGTTTTGTTGTGCTGTTAAAAGGTTTTCTGCACGAACTTGGCGCCTCAATAGTAGTTTGTTTCAAGTAGCTTGGGAAAACCAAATTATATGAGTTTATCAGGGAAGGAGAATATTTACAGCTCTTCAAATAAATTTGTGGTGGTTGGTCATATGGAGACAAAAATATGAAAGACTACCTGAAAAAAAACATTTTGGACAAGGGGAGAAAAATTAAAACTGTTATGGAAACCTCTGGTGCATTTTGTACAGGGATCATTTTCTATATGATGTTGTAATCTTTATCTTGCAATTAAAATCTTAGTTTCCATTTAGTTTGGGAAGAGGAAAATGGATAAATTGTGAAACGGAGTAATAAACCAACGAAGAAGAAAGATATTCAGAGAAATTTTGTAACTTGGTTATGTGTTCTTGAGCTCTCTCTGAAGTATTGATATAAAGAAATGATTGTTTGAAAAGCCTGTTGAGAACACATTTTATTGCTGACACAATTCCTTTTATAGAAGGAATCTTGTGACTGAAGATTCAATATGTGACTGAACACTGAATTTTATTAGACAACTAAAACCATTTAAAAAAATGAGGTTAATTTTAGAGAATTGGGCGACAAAAGTCTTGTGAAGGTTTTATTAACAGCTATCTGGACTCGGCAAATAATTTTGGTTAATTTAAGCATGGGAGAAAACTGCTCTGTTTTAGCAGTCAAAAAACTTTCCACAGAGATACTGTTAGGGTGCAAATGTATACACCCAAAAGTGATTTGCGTTGGGATGTGTCCAACCTCAGTACTACTAGTTTTATAATTTCAGTCTTCCAGAATAAATTTATAAAAGGACAAAAGGTAAATTAGAGGCCTGAGACTCTGTGGTTCCAACTCTGAGGATTAAAAAAGCAGGTGTTAGGAAAATCAGACTTTTTTTCATAGGCCTGATTTTCTCATATTTCAGTCTTTATCAAATTTTATCTAAATTTTATTCTTTCCTGTGCTCTTCAAATTTTTCTTAGACTCTCCCTTAGGAATATTATTTCTATTGATAAGCAGTGTTAATGATTCAGTTGATTCTTAAAGATCAACATCTTAATTATGCTAAACAAATTTCAGTGTTAAAATAGTATATATTTTATTTTTATTTTTACTCCCTTTTTTCACTGTATAAAGGAAGAGCGCATCATCTGAGAAAGAAACATTGAGATAATCACAGAACAAACTTGAGGGTATATAGCAGTCAATCCATTCTCTATTTTAAAATTTTGCCTTTAAGAATCAGAGTGAATGAGAGGAGAAATCATATATTGTTCAAAAGTGAAATGAGGACATCAGAAATAGCAGAATAGAATGAGGAGCCTTACTTATTAGAATGGGAAGATTGTAGCCATCAATAATCAGTAATCATTGCATTGTTACTCTTATGAGGGAACCGAGACTCAGAGATGATCAGTGACTTTTATAAGATCACACAACTAGTTAATAGCAAGACTAAAACAGCTATTGAGGACACCTTTATCTTTTCCAGTTGGGTGTATATTATACCATACTAGTGCTTAAATGTAGGCAAAAATAGAAACATCATTATGGAAACACATGTGGTTTTAAAACAACTATCCAGTATGCAAATACATCCTTAATTGAGAGTATACGTTAGAAAACAGTAATTAAGAATGTGCCCTTTTTTAGTGAATTCAGTTTTGGTTTTTTTTCCCTTTTTTTTTATTGTTATTTATGTCTTTTACATTTTGTATTCCCCTTGGGCAGCCCATCACCAATTCACCCATGATCCATCTCCATGGTCCCCTGTATTCTCCTCTCTTCCATTTTGTGCCCTTATCCTCCCCTCCCCCCTCCCCCACTGCTGAGTGTCGGAACTATCTGATACCATGAGAAAAGGAAATATCAGAATCATAGGAATCCCAGAAGGAGAGGAGAGAGACAAAGGAACAGAGGAACTTCTCAAGGAGATAATTGAAGAGAATTCAGTTTTTCTTTTGGTAGTCTCTATCTCTTCAGAAAAATGTATTTTAATGAAAGCCTTAACCATGTAGGAAAAATTAGATGATGGCTAATGTTAGATAAATTTTAAAAAGCAAATAAACTTTTGTCAATAAGTAAGGTACACCACTATGTTAAACTCTGCAAAGAATAAACTTAGTTCTAACTACTTTTTGGTTTGTCAGATGGACATTAAAAGATTTAATTCATTTTCTTCTAGTGTACTGCATTAATAGGCTGGTGGTAAATAGTGGCTCAGATATAAGAGACCGTCTTAAAATGGATCCTGTGTGACCTTGTACATTGCTTCTCCAGTCACATCAGCTCCTCCCACCTTTCTTTCAACTTCCACATCAGATCCCTCTGAAAATCCCATATTTTACTGCTTTGCAAAACTCAAATCTTGCATATTTGTCCTTGAATATGACAGTAATATATTATTTTCCAGATGGAGAAATTATTTGTCATAAAGATCAATAACTTCAAAAATATGTATTAGTTAAAAGTGACTTGGAAATGATTCAAAGGAAAAATAAAGCTATTTTCACTATTAGTAAATCCAAGTGAATCATAAAACTTTCAGTGGTGTTTGGGTCAAAATAGAGACTGCTCCCTCATTACTTAATTGAAGTCACATAAGAATGTAAGATAGTCTTTATAAAAGTTCTTAAAACCTTTTATATATTTACAATATATTTCCTTTGCTTAAATTTTCTAGATAGAATAAAAATGGTCAAGTTTTATTTTTTTACTCTAACCACACTTTCAGAAAAATACTTCTCTCCAAATACCAAGGGCAAAGTATGTTAATTACAGATATCCCAGGCTTGAAGCTATTTTAAAGCGATTTAGTTTTTCTATTTAACTCTCATGTTAAGCCAATTTATAGTTAAACATTCGAAGATTTTTAGGGCACAACTTTGTCGACTTAAAAATCTAAAAGGAAACACTTTTTTTTAAAAAACAGTAGATTCCTGAGAAGTAATTCCAGGGAAGGTAAAATATGCTAAAATCATTCAGGTATACAAGAAAGGAGAGTTCACTGACTGGGTTAAATGAATAACTGTCTTAAAATACATATTTTAATACATAAAATAGATTTTCAGGATGTTGTTCAGATTGACTGTATGTTTATAACATTGCTTGAAGAGTGAAACCAATTAATTGCTTCATTACTCAAACTAGGCAAAATAAAAAAAAAGTCAGGAAATAAAATATGTAGGTGGTGGCTGATATGTCTTTTTCAGTATTTCAGCTATTTTGTATGCCTTGCAGTTTAATAATTGAGTTTAATAGCAAAAATTAAACTCTTTATGTATCCAGTTGTTTTTTTTTTTTTTTTTGACCATGTGCCCTCTTAGATAGGAGTTAGCAAGACATGTGTGAGTCTCTACCCTGCAAAAGGAAAAATGCCGCAGAAGAACATCTGCTTTGGGTAAAGCAATTTAATTGCAAAGATCATGGTGGTATTGTCAGGATTTCTTTCAAGAGAAGAGCAAGAAGCAAAAGAGGGCTGCAGAAACCCTTGACACCCTCCTTCCTTATGGAATTTTATCATCAGCAATGAAAGGGGCCAAGAAAAATCAGTCTTCTTTTGTTTTCCTTTGTATCAATTTCCTCTCTGAAATAAGGAAGTCTAAACAAAGTAGTCTGACTTTTGAAATCACACACACACACACACACACACACACACACACTCCGGTTTTCCAGTTGTAAGTATAGTGAGATGTATCCTTTGAACAGTAAAATTTATCTTGAAGAGATTAATGAGGTTGGCAATTTCCCTGAGATTCCTAAACCTATTTCAGTCTGTAGAATGAAGATCATTTCTATGAATGTGTAAACTGAGGACCACTGGTTCACCTGTATATCTCCAAAGCCAACAATGAAAAGCTTTCTAACTAAGGCTTATGTTGGACCAAGTCTGCCTGGGGAGATAACATTTAGTAGATGGTATTTTATGGATAAAAGGTGACTTAAAAAAATTAAATGATACAGAAATCAACTGTCAAGCCCTCTGTTTAGATACTCATCTTGGCATCATGAAAACTTTGATCAAATAGTATTTATTATATGACTCATCAACATATTTCTTTAGCAATAGTGTTTGATAGAGGAAATACTCAGAATTGAAGGCATATCCGACACCCACTAGGTCAGGCAAACAGGAGCACACTTGGTGTCACAGCCTTCAGCAGGTTGGCAGGAATGTTCTTGTAACTCTTTTTCCTCTGTGACATCCCTGGTTCCCTCTCAGATTCAGACATGGATCAAGAAACACCCTTTCTGGTCAGAGATGAAGAGAAGGAAGATAGGATCATCTTTTGCTTGCTTTTTGAATGAAGTAAAAGAACAGCTAGATCAGAAATCAAGTACATTCAACACATGTGGATTAATAGACTGAAGACAGATGTAAAGAGGTTTATCTCAGCAAGTACTTTAAAGGCCCATTAGTGGTTGTGGGGACTCATCTGATGGGCATAAAATGGATCCAGAATGCAAATGCAAATTCTAAGTGGTCTGAAGTCCTTGGACGTGTGTTTTATATTTTATGTAAGTGTCAGGCCAAGAGATTGATCAGCTAACTTGTTAAAAGCATACCTGAGGACCAGTTTGGTGCTCCATAACCTAGTCTCAGGATGAATATATAGGCTAAATCAATGATTGCAATATGGTGGCCTGTCCCAGTGGATAGAATTCCAGGAATTTGGGAATCCTCATTTTCTGTTATCCTCCTAGAAAATTTGCACTTCCCTTTTCTAAAACCTCAGATTCTGGGGGTTTGGAGGTCTGGTTTCCAAATGGGAGAATGCTTCCAAGCAGGGATCACAGAATGCATTTCACAAACTTCAATCTGTACTTCAGGATCCTCACGTAAAGGCCCTTGAAGGCCAGCGGAGCTTGAGGCAGGCAAGAAGAGGGGGGCCGTCTCGGCGGGGATCACTGACCACCATCATCAGGCAGAGGGACAGTTTCTTGGTATTTAAGTATTAACTGTTACTTGAGTATTAATTGCTATGCATGTGTGACTGTAGTAATCCCCACTCAGGATTGTTCCAGGCGATTGAGTCCCTTTCCTCTCTTGTTTGTCTTCACGTCTCTGGCACTTACAACATTACTTGGCATGTGAATGCTCTGGAAATACTTGTTGAGTTCATGAGTGAATCAGGCATTTGTTACATGTTGGCCAAATGATGACTTTAGTGAATCTGTTGCCTTCTTTTGTATTGGATTTGCTAGCTTTTTCTAAGAATCAGGCAAAAATAGAGACCATTTTCAAAGATACTGTGAATGAAAGATCATTATAGTCATGATATTTTTAAGAAAAGGTGCTTTTCACATGACTGAGTTAAACAGCCTATTTCTCAGAGGGAAATTTCTGTTCTTGTGCTCGCTTTGGTAAGAGTGTTTGATCTGCCTGGCCCAGATTTTAATTATAAACTTCCAGATGAGTCATTCTTTCTTTGGGAACATTTATCCTACCTGTTTCCACCACTTCCTCTGGGAGGTTAATCTAAAATTCTGATAATACCAAGAAGGGAAGAACTTAAGTTTTGTTCTTATTATTAACAAGTTTAAATGAGTTCTTTTGAAGGTTTCCTTTTCTTTGAGATGCATTAATTGTGACTTTTTAAATTGAAGTCAGCCATTAATACATAATTCAGAGGACTGACATCACTGTTCTCATTCTCAATGGTACAGACAAAGCATTTTGTAAAGTAAGCCCATGCTTTTTGTTACAGTTAAGTTCGTGAGGATTCAAGCCTAGTATTTTCAAGGTAACCCTTTAAGTAACTATAGACACCATATCCAGCCATTTATATGCAGAAGTACTTACTGATTTACATTTTATTTGAACAAAGGGTTTGCTGAAATATCCAGTTAATCAAACTGAGAGTTACTTTGTTTTATAAGTCAGTCCTACCTACTTTATACTCTATTTAGATATTAAATGATGGTTTACAGGGCTATTCAGAATTAAAGAAAATTGCCAAAGTAAAATTGGAAGTTAAGCTGTAGAACTCTCAGTTAGAACTTTCGGGCATAGTGGGTGAGATGAACACCACAACAGAAAGGCTTCGTCTTTGCAGGGAGCTCTACTTGTTAAATTTTTACCTGCAGGCCCCTCTCAAGTTTCGGCATAAAATCCCTTCATATTGTGGTTTTGAGGCAAGGTGTACTGATGAGTAAAGGCTCACTTCAGCATATAAATTTAGTTTAAACCTAAGAATACTCTGTTTCTTAATTCTTTTCTTTATCTATTTAAATCTATTTGGAATCTAGTGCAATGAATCTGGATCAGAAAGAACCTTGATAAGAAATGCATACCAAATAAATCACCAAAATTTGTGTGCAGTTTGAGTAAGATAACTTTAAGATTGCCTTTGCTTTAATTCTTGTCATATTATTTCATACTTGCGGCGTTTTAAAATGAAATTAAATGAGAACATGAAATTTAAGGCTGGGAAACACAGAGACGTGGAAATATGTCAACTTTCCTGTAAATTCATCTTATTTTTCCTCTTCACTACCACTGTGACATCTTCTTATTACATTATATTCAGTTCTCAGCTATACCATTAAATCTCCCATGGTTAGGACCATGTGTTAGCCATTGGTATACTTCACAAGGAGTAGCGTGTGTGCTGTTTAGTATATTCTCATACATGCTTACTTAATTTGAATTTCTATTCTGAGATTTTTAAGATTCCTTCTTTAATATTTTTTAATACCCTGGTTAGTTTTCACAGTACTGATACCAGCAAAGACACGCATTACTACTGATCAGTTAATTTTTTGACTAAATTATGACCTCATTTTGTATCCTGTATCAGTTGTATCTTTAGAATTTTTTATCCTCCTTGATTATTAAAAATTTTTTTCATGCAGGGTCGAGGCTCTTTAGAAATAATGAAATTACATATTTATAAAATTCAATTCTTTTTTTAATATATATTTTTATTGTTATTTATATCTTTTACATTTTATATTCCCCTTGGGTAGCCCACCACCAATTCACCCGTGATCCATCTCCATGGTCCCTTGTGTTCTTTTCTATTCCATTTTGTGCGCTTTTCCTTCCTCCC